>CAEFZP010000033.1:95000-227500 GCA_903064625.1 Mallotus villosus
CACTAACGAGCAGACGAGACACACCTGGAGGGGGCGAGGCCAAACAAAACAAGTGAACACACACAGATGTGACAGGATGTCATAAAAATATATAAACGAACACAAAACTATCAACAGTGGTTTAGACATACTGTAACATCCATACGTAAGTAATTGTTAATAGGAAAGTTATGAAATGCTTTATTTGTTTCATTTGAAAATGTTTCCACTACGCAGTGATAGCCGATGACAGGATTCCAGTTATTGTCTTAACCGTGGCTCGTATGCGTTTGAATCTTTGTGTGTGTGCAGCCGTGAATTTGTGTGTGTGTGTGTGTGTGCGTGTGTGTGTGTGTGTGCAGGCGTGAATCTGTGTGTATGAGTGTATTTGTATTCCAGTTCATGTTACAGATATTGTGCATCGGCTGTGTCCCACACGAACATAGAAAGCTGTTTAATAACCCCCCTATAGAATCTGTGTCTCTCCCTGGACTGGACAGCGGAGAAGCAGCTAAAAGGTCATGTGATATTGGGTATAAATAACGTCTCAAGTGAGCCCACTGCGTCCTACCTCCAGTCCAGACTCGGCCTCTAGCAAACAGCCTCGTGAGGTAACGATCACCCATCGCCCCCCCCCCTCACCGGAGAAGCAGACAAACACATCCTTCGTTCTTTTTCTTCTTTCCCTCCGTTTCTCAGAACGAGGACATGGCTGAGGTGAAATCGATGGAGCTCGGTTCGGGACGTGGAGGTGCTCGGAGGCGGAGCCCCGGTGGACTCAGACAGAGGCGGAGCTTCCTGCGGAAGCTTCCGTGGGATTCCGCTGCGGGCAGCCCGAGGGCCCGTCAGCAGTCGGTCCTGAAGATCAGTCCTGACGGGGAGATCAAGGCCGGATGTGTGAACACGGAGATGAACAGAGCAGTCACACATGAAGCTCACATGTACGCAAGCTCGATTGTTACTGACAAGATCATTCTTCGAAAAGTCTATAGGTTTACCTCAACCTCGAAACATCCAAACATCAAACATTCAGAGGATAGTGTAGGTATGGTAAACAGTTATTGACTTGCAATAGGATTATGTAGGATTATGTACTGTATCTATTAGATCTGACCTCAGATTATATGATTAGCTGAGACTTTGATTTCAAAACTCTGGGTGGGTGGAGGAAAAAAAGAAATTGTCAGGGCCCAAAGCTACCTTTGAAATATGCCTTCTTTGAGTTTCATTAGCGAATAAGAATCAAGCGACTTGCATGGTTTATGTATGAGCGATAACTCTCACTACCATCTTATTTCCCCAAGGTAAATCATCGATTTATGTGTAACCCGGGATACCAACGTACACAGCTACTGTAAATCTGTCTCAAGAACTCAAATGTACTCAGGTGATATTGCGACATATCAAATAATCATGCAGGTTGTTGTTCTATTAGATTGAGTTTAATATTGCTTGTGTGTGTGTGTGTGTGTGTGTGTGTGTGTGTGTGCGTGTGTGTGTGTGTGTGTGTGTGTTTAACCCGTCTTTTCCGTACATAATGTCTAGTCAGAGACCCTTTCATCTCTCCCACGTGGCTCAGCAGCAGTTAGCATCAGCTCACGAACCAGGATGGTAATCACCTCATCTCGCTCATCAAGGAGCTTATGGTGTTCACTTCCTGCTCTCTTAATACTAGCTTGTCTGGCTGAACGCTATCGATTCTCCTTTTTTGCATCCAGATGTAATCACGCATGCTGTACACACAGCTGCACGAATGCAAAGACGTGCCAGGACACACACGCGCACGCGCACGCACGCATGCTCACAAACCTTTTAAGAGGTTTTTATGTGTGAGTGTCCACATTGTGACGATGGAGTGTTATTAGTTGTGTGTGTGTGTGTGTGTGTGGCTGGAGTTTCATGTAGGATAACTCAGTCAGTCACATTGGAGTGACTTTAACCCTTGTCGTGGACTTCTGAAAGGTCATTTCATTGTGACATTTAATCATTATTAATGTTTGGGTTTCATTCCTTATATGCAGTACACTACCACCTGTAACCATAGGTGCACTCCCTGTTTCAGTCACTCCCCTCCGGCAGAAGGCTGCGGTCCATCAGGACCAACACCTCTCGACACAAAAACAGTTTCTTCCCTTCTGCTGTTGGCCTCTTCAACAAGGCCAAGGGTTCACACTGACTTATTGACTTTACTTTAATGACTCTAATATTCTGCACTACATTACTGCATCTTGTACATTTGTATTTTTTGTCATATTTGTATTTTTTGTATTTTTATATTGTAAATTAGGCAACTTATATTTTATTGTATATTTTATTTTAAATATAATTCCACTTTAGTATAGATAGTATAGTTATATAGTATAGATATTTAGTATAGACAGTCCACATATTTAAATTTAAGGATACTATATGTTTATTGTATGCACCTTCCTGCCAAAGCAAATTCCTTGACTGTGCAAACTTTCATGGCCAATAAATCCCTTTCTGATTCTGATTCTGATTCTGATAGTACCATTACTGTGTCTTACATTGCTGTTGTTTTCTCCTGTTTCTCCTTGGGATTAAGGTACAATGTCTTTTCATTGGTTTAAACTGTAAAAAATATATATAAATTAAGAATTCAAACGTAAATATCTCTCTCCTGATATGAAGGTAACTTTGTATTCTCCGCCCACGAAGGACTGTGGGAAGTGGTATAGGAACAGTACAGAAACGTGCAAATGTAAACGTCCAACTCCGACACACAAGCACAAACACATTCCGAATCACTCGGGAAAGCAATCTCATACATTCCTACGTGAGTTCATTAGTCACTAATGACTTGCTGTGATCATGATCAAATATGATTGAAATAATAGAATCGGTCTTCCCTGTCCTGTTACAAACACGCCTTTGGAGAACGCACACATTCATTAACCGACTAGTGCTTGGGTATACACCATACAAATCAAGCTGGGATTGGCTAATTAGATAAAGCCCTGATATTGTTCATGATGGGCCGCAGCTGCTTCTAATGAGGTACATGTCAACACAGAAGTGGAGGATCCATTAGGGAAGATGAAGAGACGGCGGTGGAGGTGTCACATGATGGTTTCGGCTCCGTCACCTGTGTGCTCGAGGCCGCTCGCGGCGTCGTAGCTCGATGGCCGCTCGGGCCACGTGCTGACATCGAGCTGGGACTGGAGAGAAAGGGAAAGGGGCTGTGTTTGTGCACGTGTGAGAGAGCGCGAGGGAAGGAAAAGAAAGAAGGAAGGAAGGAAGGAAGGAAGGAAGGAGGAGGGAGGGAGGGAGGGAGGGAGGAGGGAGGAAGGAAGGAAGGAAGGAAGGAAGAAAGGAAGAAAGAAAGGAAGGAAGGAAGGAAGGAAGGAAGGAAGGAAGGAAGGAAGGAAGGAGGAGGAAGGAAGGAAGGAAGGAAGGAAGGAAGGAAGGAAGGAGGAAGGAAGGAAGGAAGGAAGGAAGGAAGGAAGGAAGGAAGGAAGGAAGGAAGAAGGAAGGACAGGAAGGAAGACAGAAAGAAGAAAGAAAAGAGAAAGAAAGAGAAAGAAAGAAAGAAAAAGTGGGGGTTTGAAGGACAAGGAAGAGACCAAGACGAGAGCGGGAGAGGGATTATTGAAGGAGGAAAGGCTGAGGAGAGCGGGAGGGAGGAGGGATTGAGGCTGAAGAGAGAGGGATTATGGAAAGGGGGAGGCAGGGAGAGAGGGATGAAAGACGGAGACATGTGAGGAGGAAGCGTCGTGATGCTTGTCACAGCATCATGCTAATGAGCTTGACTGTTAGGTCGGAGCTTCAGGCTCTAGTGGCCGTGCGTGTGTGTGTGTGTGTGTGTGTGTGTGAGTGTGTGCGTGTGTGCGTGTGTGTGTGTGTGTGTGTGTGTGCGCTGTATAAGCAGGGGGTGGGGGCACCTTCACTGTCCATCAGGCTGCGTCCGGATAGGCCCTCCTCACCGCTAATGAATCATAACGCACAGAAGTCACACACACAGCCATCTCATACTCACATTGTCTCTTGAACATGCTCTTACATTTTGAGATTTGTTTTACAAGATTAACCGTTGGCAACTTGGAGTCTATGCGTGGGTGTGTAGAAGAGAGAGGGAAAGAAAGATGGAAAGAGAGAGAGAGAATGTGTGTGTGTTGCCTTCCACCCATGAACACACACACACACACTGCATTGTCCTTGATGTCATACCTTGTGGGTTGCAATCGGATCATTAGCCACCTTGATGTGATTATCATAAGACACATACCAGATCACATCTCACTCTATCTCTCTCTCTCTCTCTCTCTCTATCTCACTCTATCTCACTATATAGTCTCTCTCTCTCTCTCTATCTATCTATCTATCTATCTATCTATCTATCTATCTCTCTCTCCTCCCTCTCTCTCTCTCTCTCTCTCTCTCTCTCTCTGTCAGCCTCTCACACACTCACACACCCCACTCCTCATTCCCACACACACCGACTGACTCTCTGTTTCCCCCCTCCCCTCTATCCATTCTCTTGGCACCACCTCCCCCCCCGGGCCCCCCCCCCTCCAACCGTGTTAAATGGTACGATCCCAGCCACTATCCCTACCCCCTGCCTCTCTCTCAGAGGTCCACCCACCCACCCAGCCAGCTTGCCAGCCAGGATCTCGCACACAGACACGCAGAAGCAGGACCAGCGCAGGGGGCTGCATGCGTCCGGAGGAATACCACCGCTGTGCTTCCGCGACCGAGTGCAGCCGCGAGCTCTGTGCCGATAACCCCAGCGAACGAGCGTGCGTGTGAGTGAGTGAGTGACGTGTGCGTTCGAGAGCGACTGTGGAAAAGTGTTTTGCGCTCGCTCGCGTGTGTGTGTTAGAGGGAGCCTCTCGGTATGAGCGGTAGACAGGCGGTGGTTTGATCGGGAGTTCTCGGGCAGACTGACGGATCCTCTCCTCATCCTCCTCCTGGTCCCCTCGTGTTCTCGGTGGTCTTCGCGTGTTCCACGGCGTCGCTGGGATGTCGGCGTTGCCTGGAGCGACGGATAACAGCCAGAGGAACTCCTGTAGGTGACCTACTGTGTGGCTGGTTCATTCTGTTGCGCTTTGGCGTGTGCGTGTGTGTGTGCTAGTGACAGAAAAATGAAACCGTGAGGGGAAGGATGGGGAGGGTGTGCATGTTGTATCTACGCGTGGTTGTGGGATTGTTTTAGGACTGGAGTTTGTGTGCTGGTCACCAGTATGTAACGCAGCCAGATGTTAGCTGATTGACTCTCATGTCTGGAAGTCTGCCAAGCTGATGCATATTATAAGTTGGTGAAAAAATGTTTTCTTGCTTTTGAGAGGGTTGCAGTTTTATTTTACATATAAAAAAAAGATACTCAAATGTAAACAATGAGACCAAAATCTTTGAACACATTTGTTATGCTCCTCGTCATACTGTCATCGTACGTGAGTGTTATTAGGGGAAGAAATATCTTCTAGATTGAAGGTGCCAAGTAAGTTCATTTCATGTTGCCTCCACTGTTAAAGGATTATATGAAGTGTTGGCTGTCTTCCTGATATTGAGTGAAGTAATGTCTCACTGTCAGTGTGCCTGACATGCAGATCCACACGCAGGCAGCACACACAGCAGAGAGATCACAGTGTGTGGGAGATTGACTGAGCTGATGTGACTCATTGTGATTCTGACAGCAAAGTGGGGACACAAACAAACCCATTCGCACAGACAGACACGGAGAGAGAGAGCACAGGCACGGGAAATGGGCGAGCGTTTTATTGCTTTCATTATTATTGCAAGCCCTCACCCTCTTCCCCCCCCCCTCCCCTCTTCTCTCTCCCTCACCTTTTACAGTCGACCGCCCTCCCCCCACAGCAGTGTATACTCCAGGTCTCTGACACTGTGTGTGTGTGTGTGTCAGGATGGGATGCCCTGTGTGTGTGTTCACCACTGCCCGTGTGTGACCTCTTCATGTCCCGTGTTTGACTCGCATGATTACAATGAGTGTACGAGGGCCCTGCATAATGCATGAGTGTGTAATGTTTGTAACGCATATTTGACTGCACTTGACCTGTCCTCGTTGCGTGCACTCATTATACAGTCATCGTGATGTCGGGAGTGTTCAGAGAGAAATCATTATATCGCTGTGTGCGGTGATATCATGTTTATCAGATGGGAACCTTTTTTTCCCTACGCAACCTATACAGCTTCTGTCATTTTACCGTTTGAGCTCAGAAATGTGGCACAGAGGAAAAAGCCATATCGTTCGTCAAATGTCACAGTACATACACAGTGGCTGGTTTTCTTTCTCAAATGTTTGAGCAGAGCCTGAGTGCCGTCCTACCAGTCATGCTCGCCAGCGGCTAATGATCGTCTGGTTTCTTATCAGGAGGAAGGGAGAACGTGTGGCGAACGACGTCGCATGCGACTGGAAAATAGGGTGATGGGGTTATACTGCTGAATGAAAGAGAAAGAGAGAGAAAGGGAGTGAGAGAGAAAGACAGAGGAGAGAGAGAGAGAGAGAGGAAGCAACAGCAGGCACCTGCCATGGAGATAAATGTGCTAAGTAATCATATCTCATACCACATGATGGGTGGCTGGCTCTCCTCCCTCTCTTCCCCTCTCCTCTCCTCCCCTCGCTTCCCCTCCCCTGTCCTCTCCTCTCTTCCCCTCTCCCCCTCCTCCCCTCTCTTCCCCTCTCCCCTCCTCTCCTCTCCTCTCTTCCCCTCTCCTCTCCTCCCCTCGCTTCCCCTCCCCCCTCCTCTCTTTCTCTCCTCTCCTCCCCTCCCCCTCAACCTCTTCTCCTCAAAGCCCAGGTTTATCTAAGGTTCACATTAAACCTTAATTGCATGTAAATCAAAGCCCAGGAGAAGGGATTAGCGCATTGTACTGTTTTAATGAGAGGGCTACGCCGTGAGCAGAAGCCTCTCTATCGCTCTCTGGCTCTTTCTCTCCCCAAATTGACCCATTCAAAGGTAGACACACAATACTGACCCATGAATATTGCTTTGTTCAGCACGATGCTTTCAGTGCGATGCTGCTGTCGCGCGAGTGTCCCGCCTACCTGGCATGTGCCTGTGGGTGTGTGTGCATGCACTCGCGTTCAAGTTTTTCCTGTGGGAGAATCATAATCATAAGTCCCACTAATTGGCCAATTAAAGGCCCTGCCTACCTGGTTGTGAATACTGTGAGTGGATGAAGGGGAGAGGGGAGGGGAATGGGGGGAGTGGGGGAGGAAGGGCGGTCATGAGTAGAGTGACTCATGTTCTGTCAGTTAGTTTGGTTGACGCTTTGATTGCCTTTTTAAGCCCTCCTTGTTTTGGAGTTAAAAGACGGCGGCGAGCTCCGTGTCGCTGTCGTTTCCATGGTGCTCACGCTGCAAGCTGGACGTGTCGACAACGGTTAGACTGTATGAACACACACCACACACGGGTATGAGCTACATGAACACAAAGGCAAACGCAGCATGAACATGCGCTCTCATGCACACACACACACACAGACATATGCACACGCACACGCTCACACACACTCCACCTGGAGGAACAGGTGCTGTGTCGGGGGAGGAGCGGGGGTGTTGTCAGCCTGCTTAAACTCACATTGTGTAGTCGACTATGCACAGCGTCGGCATGCAGGAGGAGGAGAGGGAGAGGGGGATGGAGAGGAGAGGAGAGAGGGGAGAGGAGGAGGAGAGGGGAGAGGAGAGAGGGAGAGGACGGAGAGGGGAGAGGGGAGAGGGAGAGGGAGAGGAGAGGGAGAGGGAGAGGGAGAGGGAGGGAGAGGGAGTGGAGAGGGAGAGGGAGAGGGAGAGGGAGAGGAGAGGGAGAGGGAGAGGGAGAGGGAGAGGGAGAGGGAGAGGGAGAGGGAGAGGGAGAGGGAGAGGGAGAGGGAGAGGGAGACATGGAGGTGCTGAGAAACAGACAGACAGACAGATGAACAGAAAGACAGAGGGTTGGGCAGACAGACAGACAATCGGTGTTAATGAGGGGTGTGAGTATTGTTGGCTGGAGAGTCGTTGGGGAGAGAGCAGGGTTTACAGGGACCCAGTGCGCTCCGGGCAGCGGTTGTCGCAAACCAAAACACAGCAGAGACAAAATGTTGTGTTCTCTTCATAGTTCACTTCGCTGCTGTGGGAGCGAGCTTGGGGGCGGGGCCTGGGGGCGGGGCCTGGGGCGGGGCCTGGGGGCGGGGCCTGGGGGCGGGGGCGAGGCCTGGGGGCGGGGCCTGGTCCAAACACAGCCTGGAGATTCTTCACTCCTCAGTATGTCAGGAGAGGAAGACTGAACCTAGTCTAAATGGATCCTGTAGCTCCTGTTAGGGGCAGAAGACAGCCTGTTCTCGGTCAAAATATCACCAATATCACCAGGCTACGTCATCAGCATGTGTAAATGGGCCCCAAAAACGAGATCCTCTATCCTCAGTGTGGGAGGGCTCAGTCCAAATGTGTTCTCTGATGTTCCCTCTGAATGGACAGAACAGGGCGTTAGGGCCGTAAGGAGCTGAGATCCAACCTGTGCCTCCTTGCTTCTTCACCTTCAGCATAGTATGAGTCGACAGGGGGCCCGATACCAACACATATCCTAGTTCCTTCCCACTCAGAATGGAAGAAGCATGAGGATGCGCTTGTTCCAAAACGTTGTATCTTGTTGCTCCAAGCAGAGGAGTAGGGCCTGGTCCAAATCTAAAGCCTAGCTTCTGTCTGGATTCTCTGCTGGGAATCTCGTTTGGAGTGTGCAGTGTCAGTCGTGGTCATGCGTGACACTGAGCATAATCCACACCTTTAGATACGGACGACTGCGTGGGAGGCGCTCGTCAAACAAGCGACAAGGAGCTTGACTGAGAATCTGGATATCCCTTCAAAAGACATCATTTCCACGGCGGCTTTTCAGCGCCATTCGCTCGATGACATCAGCCTGAAACGAGCATGAAAAGCCAAGTGGAAGAGGGAACCCTGTCGGTTTGAACAGCCGTCTGAATGCTCCCCTCGTGCCCACCGGGGAGACGCAGGCAAACGGGGAAAGCAAAGATGACAAGCTGTCGTCCGTGGGCCCGTGCTCTCTTCCCTCTCCTCCTCCTCTCTTCCCTCTCCTCCTCCTCTCTTCCCTCTCCTCCTCTCTTCCCTCTTCTCCTCCTTTCTTCCCTCTCCTCCTCCTTTCTTCCCCTTCTTCACCACCAGTACACCCATCCAGACAGGGGGGGGGTTTGAACGGGCTCCCCTGGCGCGCACAGACGGGGGATAACGAGTTTACACACAGCCAGGCAATTACACCGCTCTCTGGGATGGAGGCTGGCGGAGCAGACATGGAGGAAGGGAGGGGGGATTCAGGGAAAGGTGGAGGAACAGTGGAGGAGAAAAAGAGAGAACGGTGAGATGAGAGGGAGAGAGAGAGAGAGAGAGAGAGAGAGAGCAGAGAGAGAGGGAGGGTAGGGAGGATGATGAAAGGAGGGGAAAAGGAGGGATTGGAAGAAGCATACTTTTTTCCCCTCAATTCTTTCCTCTCATCCCTCGAGGATCGTCCTCATACAATTCTAGACATCCTGATGAGAGAAGGGTGCAAGGGGGGGAGAAAGAGAGAAGAGAGAGAGAGAGAGAGAGAGAGAGAGAGAGAGAGAGAGAGAGAGAGAGAGAGAGAGAGAAAGAAAGAAAGAGAGCGAGCGAGAAAGAGAGAGAAATCCAAGAAAATCCCCATGGAAACATCCAGCAGTCCTGCTCCATAATAACAACGGCCTCAGTGTGTATTTCATTTGTAGCCAGACAGTCTCCATGAGTTTGTCTTTTCTGCTTGTGTTCTTCAAAGGCGTCAGACACTACAGGGACTGTCTGTCCTCCGTCTTACAGAAGAGCCAATCAGAGCTCAGGCCCAGACAAGAGAAGCCCTCAGAGGGATCCCAGTAGGGGGTCATGGGTCATAAATCTGGGATTTATATAAGCTGTGTGTGTAGCTGGATGACAGTGCTATGTGTGGTTGTGTCTGTGTGCTTTGCGGTTGTGCCTGAATGTGTGTGTGTTGGGTGTTGTTGTGTGTGTGTGTGTGTGCACGTCTGCGTTTTGCTCATGCATGCGTCAGTGACAAAGATCTCAGCGGGGTGTGTATTGCTCAATAGCTAGCTAACTTGCCCGCTGTGACCAAAGCAAACATGGCCCATTGTGACATTAGCCGGCTTTATTTGCAAACATGACTCACTGTTCTCACACATTTCCTCCCAACACCTCACAAGAACATCCCTTGAAGTGAATTGGTTCTGGCGAAGAGAAAGATTGTATGGAAATGTGATCAGATCAGGTTAACTCATGACATATGATCACAGGGTTTGTGACAAGGTTAAGAGCTCCTTAATGGTTCTGTAGCAGCAAAGGTATTTCTTGAATATGTATCAAATTCAACAATAGTTTGGGAACCACTATGTAGGGAGTGAGTAGAATAGTGAAAGCCTTGTTCTCACACACGAATCAAATCAAGACTAGGAAGCTAGTGCAGTTTTTTACATGTTCCCCAGTTCCTCAGTTTGGGTAGTGGTGGCCTACTTCTTAATGGTTAGCAAATACTGCACTGTAACAGCATCGCAAGTTTTAACTTTAAAATATACTGCGAGGTCAATAGAGATTTTGCTGACGTTCTACAGAGGCTAAAGGTTTGAGGTCAACTAATGTATCATTCATTATCGTCTGAAACACGGTCGTTTCCTGCTACGGGCACAAGCCTCTACACGGGCTTTGGTATGAAAGATTTATCAAACGGAACATCATTTGTGATCTTTTTACTGCACCGAAGGCAGTTAAGTACAGTAGCACAGGAAAGACCACATGCAGCGGATGATAGAATATTTATAGGCTGAGGAATCTTCATTGGCAGTGGTGCTACTGAGTTGATAGGGCCTGTATATTCAGGACCTCTATATTTAGGTTGTAGGTCAAATGATAGGTCTGGAAGGATTGTTGTTGTTACAACATGACCTGGGTTTGTACGACGAAAACATGGTTGTTTGAGAGGATAGGATGGCTTGGTTAAGTGCACTTCTAGTCATGAATGTAAAATGGCACTATCTGAGGTTGATTTCCTGAACTTGTTCTGTAGAGCGTGCTGCATGTTCCTGGTGAAATAGATTTAAGGTTGAAATGTAATAGGTACATTTATGATCATTGAACTGCTACAGAAAACATTATTACGTGTTCGTTTTGTAGTTGTTTTGGCCTGTGTGGGGCTTGTTACTGTGATATCAAAGTTATGGGAGAGAAAGAAAGATTCCTGCATTATACATGAAAGGAAGTCTGAATATTCCCCCAAATCTAAAATATTCAGAATGTTTGATATTTATAAACAAATGTAACATGAGTTCTGGTTAAAACATTGGTTCCCGAAAATAGCTTTTTTTCTGTTTCCGCTAGTGTGCCTGTGTGTGTGTCTGTGTGTGTGTGTGACTGACTGACTGAATGCAAATGCAAGTGTAATATGTATGTACCGTATATGCATGAGTTTTGTGTGTTTGTGACTGTGTACAGTCCGCTATACAGTGTCAACCTCTATTCTAATTGTCTGGAAAAACCTCCCCCCAAGCTCGTAATTAACCTGCCTCAGAATGCAGCTAATCCTGTTTTTTCCTCACAATGTGCTCGGTTTTTCACTTACGTTCTTCCTCGTTCCATCTCTATTAAGACAGACTTAATTCAAATGAAGATTTGGGGTGATGTAAGCACGTCTCCCCTGGGCTAGCTAATTCTTTATCTGGAGAATGCAGTGCTGGACTGTGTGTGTGTGTGCGTGTGTGTGTGTGTGTGTTTGTGTGTGTGTGTGTGTGTGCAAGAGAAAGAGAGGAAAAGTGTAGAGAGAGAGAATACAGTGTTGTGAGCTCAACCATATTTTACCTCCACTATCAGGTGCTTGCTGGCAGTGCATTCAAAAGCTAGAAAGTACTCAGACTGTAGAATGTCATATTCATAAGAAACATAATCATCTATGTATGAATGCACATTTTAAGCTCAACAAATTCTCAGTTACATAAGTGGAAAAAATAAGATACCTTGAGCATCGGGATTCTTTTTGTATCCATTCATGACAGCACATTTCTGCTTGGGTTACAGAGCTGAATGTTCACCACCCCAAAATGCTCATACTCTAAAACTCACATTTCTACTAATTAGCACTGCATTCAAACTTACATAAGCTACGTATTTCAGGTAGCTCATTGGTTGAATCGTTTTCATAACCTGTCAGCAATGGACAGATGGTTTGAGGTGCTTGTGATTAGTCCCCACCCTACCACCACACGGCCATACTTTGATGGAGGGCAGATACTGTCAGATCAGTACCGAAGACTCTAGTCTCGAAAGAGAGGGCGCGAGGGATGAGGGAGGGAGAGGTGGCGAGCATGGAGAGGGAAGGGAGAGGGAGAGGGAGAGGGAGAGGGAGAGGGAGCGGAGAGGGAGAGGGAGAGGAGAGAGGAGAGGGAGAGCGAGAGAGAGAGAGCGAGAGAGAGAGAGAGAGTAGAGAGCGAGGAGAGAGGAGAGCGAGAGGAGAGAGAGAGGAGAGCGAGAGAGAGAGAGAGAGAGAGAGAGAGGAGAGAGAGAGAGGAGAGAGAGAGTAGAGAGAGAGAGAGAGCAGAGAGAGAGAGCTCTCTCTTCTCTTCCTTCTTCTCTCTTTCTCTCTCTCTCTCTCCTCTATCTCTCTCTCTCTCTCTCTCTTCTTCCTCTCTCTCTCTCTCTGTCTCTCTCTCTTCTCTTCTCTCTCTCTCTCTCTCTCTCTCTCGACATTCTTCAAGGCTGCAGTTCCATATCGATCCCAAAATATGGTTGAGTGATTTATATGGTAATGTTCCTTGCGAGAAAGATTTATGTGGCTGTGTGGAGTCCAAACTCCACACACACACTTGTACTAAAGCTGCACACGTCCACATGTAGCACAACAGAAGGACATTCAAATGTCCAGTGAGCTCACTAATTCCCAAGAGCTCTTTAAGTCATCTGCTCCTCTGACATCCACAGCCATCCTCAGGAAGTCGTTGTTAGCGTTAGGATGTTACGTGTCCGTGAAATGTGAAATATCAATGCAGCGATCTTGCTGCTTTAACCTCGCATCATTCCCATTTCATGCTCTGTTTGCTTACATACATAAAAGGTATGTATGGTGAATGTACTTGTGTGTGTGTGTGTGTGTGTGTTCTGGATATTTCCGTGACCTTCATAACCAGCTGACTCCTGCCCAAGTGTGTGTGTGTGTGTGTGTGTGTGTGTGCCTGTGTCCTCATGTGTTGCTCTGCTATACATAAAAGGCCATGGCCCTGCAGTAATATAAATGCTCATTCAACCATTTGAATCCCTCTTCCTCGGGCATGATGGGCTTGGAGTTCTTGGCAATACTCGACATTCATATCATATTAACTACCATGTAACAACATGGCACTACCTATGGTCAACTATTTCTTATGAATTATTTAATCATAACAAACGTGTAAGAAGGCACAGCATGCTGTGCAGTTGAAGATCGCATTACCAAAACAAGATACTGTAACATGTAGCAGTTTCTATGTGACCTCAATGTTGTTACCGTACTGTAGATACTGCTATGTGGTTACATGATGTTGTCATTAAGTTTACTTTTTGTGGATGGCGGTCATAGTAGAAGCACATTTTATGTGTGTGTGCATGTGTGTGTGCATGTGTGTGTGCATTTGTGTGTGTGCATGTGTGTGTGTACAAGCTTACACTTATTTACACTGACTTATTCATTTTCGATTGCTTGTATCACAGTGTTGGTAGTTTGGTCAAAGCTAGAAATCAGACAATGAAAGCAATTGTTACAAATGTACATTTGACAGAATACATCTTCAATACATTGGCACAATGTAGGGACACAACTACCGGTACTTGAAATTCTAAAGAACCAACCAAACAAATAGTGCCTAATAAAACCTGATATCGAGCAATATTTCCTTTTATCCAGTTTACGGCATCATCAGTCAGTGATGATGGCAGACAGAAAGCTCACAGGTGCAGCGAGTTAATCCCCTTATATCTTGACTGATCCTATTGGCTGTGCTTCGAGCTGACAATTCAGATGTGCCTCATCATGTGGAACAAGCATGGGGGGGGCCCGCAGGGTGACATTTGAGCAGTGAATGAGTGACAGGCTGACATCGTTCATTGTACATCAACACAGTTATGGACAGAGAGAGGGAGGCTGGAGAAGCAGGGACTGGTCTACTGGGCCGTCGCTAGAGAATCTAAGAAGGAAGTCTGAGTTATGGATTGCATGAAGTTACCAATATTATATGTCAATATTTTGCAAATGTCAAATGAATACCTTGGTTGCAAAGCTAAGTCAAGTGTATGCAAACCACTTTGAAATAGTGATGTTTTTTTAAACTCTTAAACTTTGACAGTCCTATGTTTTGAACATACTTGGTGAGCCAATATTAGACTTCTTTTCTGATTCTATGAGTACTGTACATCGTGCAAAACCGTCATTTGAATGCATTTATAAGTTACTGGCCAACTGCAGAAGTTTCCACAAGTGATTCAGGGTGTTCTTTCGATGAATAAAGATAGATTTAAGGTACGTTGGTGAATAATAATAGAAGTAGATGTCACTACTCTACCATTAACGTCGGGTTTCATCTGAATGGCCGGTGATTAAGGTAGTAATTACTTTAGGATGACCTCAAATTAAGCTTGAGCAAACTGTCCTGGAAATAGCACATCATGTGGTTCATCATGTGGAGCCGGGCCCCCACACCACCACACTTAAAAGAAAGCATTCAGTAAAGTCTGATTAACGTTGTGTTAACGTTGAATGTGGTGTTAAAAAGAACAGAATCTGGATTAGGATCACAGTTAGACATTGACAAACGTTTCGAGGGTTTGCGGCTGTGGATTGCTTGTTTCGTCTTACCTGAGAGGACCAATCCAACAGACTCAATGGGCAGCCAGTCACCATACTACTGGTCCCTGACAAATCAAACATCCCTTTCAAGTAAAGACTCTGAAAGAAGCATTTGAACAGCTCCGAAGTACATATTGGAGGGCTCAGGGTGGTTCATATGCCCCGGTGATATCTCACTGAGACACTGAGCAGACCTGACAGTGCTCCTGTGACTCAGCCGGCCCCCAGGTTCACACTCCTACGCCTGCTGTCTGTCTGTGTGTGTGTGTGTGTGTGTGTGGGTGTGTGTGTGTGTGTGTGTGTGTGTGTGTGTGTGTGTGTGTGTGTGGTGTGTGTGTGGGGGTGGATGTATGTGTGTGTGGAGGCATGCAGGGAATAAGGTGGTGGGTTGAAGGATGAGAAAGAGAGAGAGAAAGGGGGGGGGGTAGGGGTTAGAAGAGGTGCGAGCGGACAGGAAGGAGGAAGGGGCGGCGGAGCGAGGAGAGGAAGTGAGGAAACCACACATTGAGAGGTGTGCGTGCGTGTGTGCGTGTCAAATATCCACTCTGACTTCTAATGGCTGCGAGAGAGAGAGATAGAGAAGGGTGTTGCGAAAGAGTAAGGAGAGAGGGGAGGGAAAGAGCAAGAGATCAAATAAGACCTGCACGCAAGCACACACACACGAGAGAGGGAACGAGAGAGGAGTGGGAGAGAGAGAGAGTGGGAGATCAAACCCGATTCATAGAAACCAAGCACTGACGTGTTTCGTATTGATGTGTAAAGAGCCTAGTCGTGACACGGGGCTATTGGCGGGATCTGGATCCAGCAAGATAAGGTCGCATGTGTCATGTATTGTGTTTCATTTCAATACTACTGTGATACACATCATTACTCAGTGACAATAGTGGTCAATAACTTAATAAACACATAAATACTCAAATAATGTACCACAAACAAACACAAAGGGGATTTTTATCACCAAGATGCAATGTTTCACTCCTGATCTGCTGTTCCTGCTCTGAGACATGGTGGCATGCCATTGACTTTCCAACAGAAAGGGTGACTAACTGCTTAGACATTCCAGACAATTCCATCAGTATCCCTCACGAGCCTTCCAATAGAATCAATACAAGATTGAAATTCCTTGCCTCCAGACTAAAGATAGCTCATTACAACCGTGTTAGCTGCTACGGCTAAGTGCTGCATTGATTCCAAACCGCGAGGGAGTTAGCGCTGGAATCCTTGATGTTGGTAAGGATGCAAGACGTCCAGGTTTAGAGCCCATTTGACGACGGTCTAATACATACTCGATTAACTATGAACACACATCACATTACCTTAATTATTGTCAACCAACCCTGACCCAACCCAGCTGTTTCCTATCAAAACATTTTGATTTTTCTATATCATTAGGTGTGTGTATAGAGATGAGAGTGCAGGAATGAAAGTGTAATTATTAGCTATTCAACAGCATTTCAATATATATATATATATATCACATCTCCTGAATACTAGTTGCACATTTAGGCCATTAAACAAAGATTAACTTTGTCGACTGACACACACAGAGCCCTCCGGTTCACCTTCTAATCGTGAGTCGGTGCATTCTATCAATTCAATTAATCCTCATTATGACTGGCTGCCAGATGAGTCCAGCCAACAGCCCTACTAATTCTCCCTCTCTATCTCAGTCCAATTCCACCTCGTTCTGTCAATCTCACCCAGCCTCCACCTGCTCTGACTGCAGAACCAGGCAGGCCACAGGACATCCTGTCTGTCTCACGGCAACCTCCCAACCAACGATGATGTCACCCGATCAGTGGCGCGTGTCTGCCCTGTAGTGTGTGTGTGTGTGTGTCTGCCCTGTAGTGTGTGGTGTGTGTGTGTCTGCCCTGTAGTGTGTGTGTGTGTGTCTGCCCTGTAGTGTGTGTGTGTGTGTGTGTGTGTGTGTCTGCCCTGTAGTATGTGTGTGTGTGTGTGTGTCTGCCTGTAGTGTGTGTGTGTGTGTCTGCCCTGTAGTATGTGTGTGTGTGTGTGTCTGCCCTGTAGTGTGTGTGTGTGTGTGTGTCTGCCCTGTAGTGTGTGTGTGTGTGTGTCTGCCCTGTAGTGTGTGTGTGTGTGTCTGCCCTGTAGTGTGTGTGTGTGTGTGCACATACATAGCACACATCCACAACATACATGAACGTGCATATTGTGTTTACCCTTTTTAACAGAAACCTGTAGTGCTGTCAGACAGAATGTATCTCCCTCTCTCACACACAAACACACTCACACGAGTGAGAGCTTGATAGAGACAGGGACAGTCAGACAAACAGGCAGACAAACAGTCAGACAAACAGGCAGACCGATAGCAGCTAAAAGAGTGCCATATCATCATCACAAGTCAATTAAACTCAGTGGAATGTAACAGGATATTCTCCTGAGGCTCTCTGTCTGACTCCAACTAGCTCTTCTGAATACACAATTGAATGTATCTCAACCAGAGAGTGACGCATCACTTCCTCCTGTCTCTTTGTTTCTATTGGTATGCACTTCCTGTTGTTTGTGTACGTTTGTGTGGAGTCATGAGATGCGGTATGGGTAGGTGGTTGCGCACATACTTTCCTATGCCCGTGTCAGGATGTGTGTAGATGGTGAGGATGTGTGTGTCTGTGTGTGTGTGTCTTTGTGTGTGTGTTATTTATGTTTCCCAGCTGCCTTGCCGGAAAAGCGAGAGCTTGAGAAAAGATGGCTGGAATCTAAAAATACCACACTTGAGTGAGCATTGCTTGAATGCACTGCCAGAACTGTCAAGAATGTTTGTAGATACTTGGGCAGGTCTATCTTAGTCTTCGAAAGAAATGTGCCTTTAAACCATGAATACTAAACACATAAAAGACTGTTCACTTTGAGTTTTTAACCTAAGAGCTACGAAGACTCATTAAGACTCTCTGTAATCTGAACGAATAATACAACATTCATTTAATATGAATCTAATCAAATATTAGTCACTGTTATATTTCTCAACATACACACGCGTAGTTTGCGTTGTGTATTTTGTGAAAACCAACGCTGACTCTAGATGACGTGACGTATTTATCCGACCGGCTCATCATCATGAACAGTTATTAAATTGTTCCTTTTTTATAAGGCACTGCTTTCTCAAATCATTACTGAACGATGGCCACATTGAAAGTGAAAAGTTTGGTGCACATACACAGTATAGTAACATTGTGCACACATGCAAACACGCATCCTGGACACTCCCACAAACACAGGAAGGTAGCACATTTGCCAACTGATTCGTGGAAGATGTAAGAGTCCGAGCTCTGTGTATTTTACCCATTATTCAAACAAATGCAAACACACACACACACACACACAATACACACACCACAACCAACTACATCTTCCTGCCACATGTTCACTGTCTTCCTGTCTATAGTTAATGACTCAGGTACCAGCAATCTGACTGCACAAAGCAGATACTAGAATCAGTTAGTCAATTCAGTGTCAATCTAACTAAGTTATTGATACACAACAGCGTATGTTATTGTAGGCAATATTGCAAAAAAAAATGATCTTGGGAGATGGAGTCAAGAGTTGCCAAAGCTCTTGTTCAGGTATAAACATTCACTTTCATCTCAACCTTTTCTTTCAAACTCTCTAGACATGTTTAGACCCAGCTGAGACTAAGTTGGATCCATTTGAAAGTGCTGTTGTTTTTCACTTAAGCCTATTATTTATTTATCAGAACTAATAGGATATGGCAGTCACCATGGTGACTAAGCTCATCTAACTATCGTTGAACGTACGCTGCCGTGTGATTCATTTCATACTGGAGCGTGTGGGTGATAACTCGTTCCGTGCAGAAGAGGGAGCGTATAGCCTAGCGCAGCAGAATCTCCCAGGCTTCATGAATCAAGTTACCCAGGAACGTAATCTTGTGGGCTTAAGTGTGGTTGGGGTGGCATGTTAGGAGCGGTTTGTAAGACGGGAGAGATGATTCTTGAGAAGAAGAGGAGGAGATGATGGTAATCGCACAGTAGACTTCTGCACTGAGAAGACTCGAACATCTATTCATCTAAACGAATATGAAAAGAAATACTTTTGATGTGCAAATGAGACTATTACATAAAAGGTCAGGTATCATCTTATGACGTGTATACGTGTAGATAAAAACATACCAGAAATACAATTTCAAAGACTGTTGTAAGTCTGTAGCTTCTCTTCAGGTAATATTACTGAGCCAAATGCTATCGTTGTCTATTTTGGATAAGAAGAAAAACTAAATAGCATGTGTCTAGAAGCAGGCTACTGTAGCATGGCCTGATGTGTGTTTCTACTGTAGCATGGCCTGATGTGTGTTTCTACTGTAGCATGGCCTGATGTGTGTTTCTACTGTAGCATGGCCTGGTGTGTGTTTCTACTGTAGCATGGCCTGATGTGTGTTCCTACTGTAGCATGGCCTGGTGTGTGTTTCTACTGTAGCATGGCCTGATGTGTGTTCCTACTGTAGCATGGCCTGATGTGTGTTTCTACTGTAGCATGGCCTGATGTGTGTTTCTACTGTAGCATGGCCTGATGTGTGTTTCTACTGTAGCATGGCCTGATGTGTGTTTCTACTGTAGCATGGCCTGATGTGTGTTTCTACTGTAGCATGGCCTGATGTGTGTTTCTACTGTAGCATGGCCTGATGTGTGTTTCTACTGTAGCATGGCCTGATGTGTGTTTCTACTGTAGCATGGCCTGATGTGTGTTTCTACTGTAGCATGGCCTTGATGTGTGTTTCTACTGTAGCATGGCCTGATGTGTGTTTCTACTGTAGCATGGCCTGATGTGTGTTTCTACTGTAGCATGGCCTGATGTGTGTTTCTACTGTAGCATGGCCTGATGTGTGTTTCTACTGTAGCATGGCCTGATGTGTGTTTCTACTGTAGCATGGCCTGATGTGTGTTTCTACTGTAGCATGGCCTGATGTGTGTTTCTACTGTAGCATGGCCTGGTGTGTGTTTCTACTGTAGCATGGCCTGGTGTGTGTTTCTACTGTAGCATGGCCTGATGTGTGTTTCTACATATATACATCCACATGAGGAGGGCTGTGCACATGAGAGAATAGTGTGTGCTTCTGTAAGTTGATAGAGGAACATGTGGTGGTCAAATCATGAAGAGGAATAGAGAGAGAGAAGCTTTGCGGTGGAAAACTGGACTGGATTCCCTCAGGAGGAAGGCAACCTTTAATGAATTCTTAAAGAAGAGCCATTCTCACACACACACATGTCTGAGTTGAACACGGAAATGCACACACACACACACCACACACACACACACACACACACACACACACACACACACACACACACAAAGACCACGGGCACACGCACGCATGTCATGCAAACAAGCAGCAGACACATCTCCCCCTTTCTCTCTCTGTCACACACACACACTCACACGAAAACATTGTGTGTCTCAAGGCCTTAATCTATTAGAGCGGTCTCTGCCAACCCCTCATGCTAGCAGGAGTCCAGAAAGAGAGAGAGGGAGAGAGAGAGCGGGAGAGAGAGGGAGAGAGGTAGAGAGAGAGAGAGAGAGGGGGGGAGAGAGGGAGAAAGGAGAGGGTGAGAGGGAGTAGGAGAGAGGGAGAGAGGGAGAGAGGGAGAGAGGAGCGGAGAGAGAGATGTGGACAGTAGAGTGAACCCAGGGGTATGAGACAGAGATTTTAAAGGAGGAAAGAGAGGCCCTCACAGGATGTTTAGTGATAATGGAACATTGAGCTCAAGGGAGGGTCCAGTGTTATCTCTTTCTCCCCTGTGTGTGTGTGTGTGTGTGGTGTGTGTGTGTGTGTGGTGTGTGTGTGTGTATGTGTGTGTGTGTGCGTGCGTGCGCAAGACAGAGAGCGTTTACATGTGTGTTTGTCTCTCTGCACGTGCATCTGTATAACGAAACATCAAACCGCTCTGGCTTGTGTGCACCTCCTTAATGTGTGGCTCCTGTGCATATTTTGCAACTCGGATCTAAGTGGCTGGGTATTGATTCTCTCTCTCGTCATGACATCAGCACGGGGGAAGCCCCACTCATTGGAGCTCTCATACGGCGGCCCTTCCTGTTACAGAGGGAGGAGAAGTCGAGACAGGTCAAGTCTGAGTGTTTTGGCCACATCAGTGACAACACACAGATAATCCATGCACATTTACTCTTACTTGTGCTTTCTCTCTCAAACACAGCTCTTGCCCAGAGGCTGCTGAGCCAGTCTCTCTGTCTGAATATGTCTGTCCCTCTCAGACCCAGTGTGGAGTGGGAGGAGCAGACAGAACAGGAAGTCAACGTTTTGATTTGTCCAGACAGTGCCAACTGTCCTGTCCAGACCAATCAGAATCCCCCTACCCGCCTCATCCATTAACCTAAGACTTTCAGTTCCTGGTACAACAACTAGGCCAACTAGAGCGTTATCCAATGGAGCTGGAGTGTGTAGGGTTTGTATGAGACTTGACAACGCGTGTTCTCTTGGGTGCATTGTGCCGGCCACAGAAGTCTATTTCATGAGAACGGGGCGTGCGTGGTCTCGGTTCTGCTTCAGTGAGGAATTGTTCCATGTCTGTTGGGACGGAGGGGTCATAGGTCAGGCCTCATTAGAACCTCGCCTCAACTGAAACTCGGTCATTAGGAGCAGCTAAGAAGTCATCTTCTAGGGAGAATCTTCTGTGTTGGATTCTGCCACGGAAGGTCAAAGAATGTTCTTTCTGGTGTCGGAGATGACCGCTCGAACAGCCATTTTGGCGTCACCAGAGGCTTAATCTCTCGGCCCTTTATCTTATTTATTGTGATCGAGACCATGCTAACCAGGCTAACGCGCACAGCTGCCAAATGATTCACGTATTTAGAAATATTTACCAAACTTCTGCCCTTCCCTTCCCTTCTCCTGCCTCTCTCTCCCCTCCGTCCCACAGTGGAGCTGGACCCCGAGCATGCCCAGAGGCTTCCGGGGGCGGAGTCTGGGCAGGCCCCGCCGCCAGGTGAAGCGAAGGAGAGACGAAGTTCTCGAGGAGGGTCCAGCAGGACATGGAGCAGTACCTTTCTACCGGGCTACCTGCAGATAGCTGAGAGGAGAGGTGAGAGGAGAAGAGGGAGAGGAGAGGAAGAGGAGAGGAGAGGAGAGGAGAGGAAGAGGAGAGGGAGAAGAGAAGAGGAGAGGAAGAGGAGAGGAGAGGAGCCGAGGAGAGGAGGAGGAGAGGAGAGGAGAGTGAGAGGAGAGGAGAGGAGGGAGAGGAGAGGAGAGGAGGAGAGAGGAGAGAGGAAGAGGAGAGGAGTGGAGAGGAGAGGAGAGAGGGAAGAGACGGTGACGCCGAGAGAGAGAGGATAGGAGAGAGAGAGAAGAGGAGAGAGAGAGAGATCGAGAAGATGTGAAAAAGCGGACACGAGAGATGAGGTGAGAGAGAGGAGATCGAAGAGAGGAGAAACGAGAGGAGTGAGGACCTTGTCGTAGGAGCAGCGTACGAGGAGAGGACGAGGAGAGGAGAGCGAGAGGCTGAGGAGAGAGGAGGAGAGAGAGGAGGTTGATGAGGATCGGACGAGTGTGGAGGAGAGGAGAGGAGAGCGACCGTAGAGGTACGGAGCCGAGAGGATCGTCGGAGAGCGAGAGGAGCGAGCGGAGACGTGAGAGGAGAGGAGAGGAGAGGACGAGTGCGATCGAGTCGCAGTCAGTGGAGAGGACCGGAGTGAGAGGGGAGCGAGCGCGAGGAGACGGAACGAGAGGAGAGGAGAGACGGAGAGGAGTAGACGACGGGGATGAGGAGACGGATGAGGAGACGGAGAGGATGAGGAGTAGGGTTAGAGAGAGAGGAGAGGAGAGGAGAGGAGAGGAGAGGAGAGGAGAGGAGAGGAGAGGATCGAGGAGAGGAGAGGGCGGAGCGGGAGAGAGAGAGGAGAGGAGCGAGGAGAGGTGAGAGAGAGGAGAGGAGAGAGAGGAGAGAGGTGGAGTCGCGACGAGAGGAGAGAGGAGATGCGGAGCAGCAGGAGGAGGAGAGGGAGGAGAGGAGAGAGAGAGACGGAGAGAGAGGAGAGAGAGGAGGAGAGGAGAGGAGAGGGAGAGAGAGAGAGAGGTGAGAGGAGGAGAGGAGAGGTGAGGAGAAAGAAGTGAGGGAGAGAGGAGGGAGAGGAGAGAGGAGAGGAGAGGTGATGAGAAGGGAGAGGAGAGGAGAGGAGAGGAGAGGAGGAGAGAGCGAGAGAGGAGGGAGAGGAGAGGAGAGTGAGAGGAGAGGAGACGGAGAGAGAGAGAGGAGAGGAGAGGAGAGGAGAGGAGAGAGAGGAGAGGAGAGGTGAGAGTGAGAGGAGAGGACAGCTCTGCTCCTGAATGGCTCCCGTACTGACTGTCAGTGAAGTAGAGTGTTGTCTTAAAAAAAAAGAAGATGTTTGACAAAAACATTTGATTTCACCTCTGCCACACTGATGGCACCTGTGATCGGAATGTCATTGTTCAGTGTCAATTTGGTCCCATTCATTTGTAACTGCACAACGTGACTCGAAATGGAGTAGTACTTACATTTATTGAGAAACCGCTGTGAATGCTGCTCTGAGTAATGGTATTGTGTGATGCAAGTTCACTTGCACTGAAAGCCACTCACACTGAGAGACATACAAATGAAGTCATTTAGCAGAGAAATGTCATTCTCCACATGCTGTTTTCTATTCAGTCCAATAATAGAATTTCCCACAGTGGTTTACCTCATGCATTACTGCCAGAAGCCAAGGGCACCCAGTGGACTTAGTAAATGAGAAAGTGGATAAGGCCTGGCTGTGTGTATGTGTGGTGTGTGTGTGTGTGTGTGTGAGAGAGATGTATGGGACTGTTTCGCCAAGCTCTTCTTAATATGATTCCCCCCCACCACCCCCCACCCACCAGCCTCCACCCCACTCACCCCTTGTATGCCCCACAAATCCCCTGGAAATAGCTTATTAGAATGAAAAGTAGAGAGGAGGTTTGCACTGGGAGTGAAAAGAGGGAGATATGGAGACGGCCAAACACAGACAGACAGAAGGAGACAGAAGAAGACAGAAAGAGGACAGGGGAGACAGAAGGAGACAGGGGAGCGAAAGGCAGCAGAAGAAGAAGAGGCGATGGCATCGATCACAAAGTGGGAGAGAGGAAGAGAGCGACAGAAGAGAGACACCGAGTAAAAAGTCGAGAGCGGGGGGGAGAGAGATTCAAGTGAGAGAAAACCTGAATGGTAGGAGAGTCTAAAGAGAATCGAGAGAGGCGGAGAAATATAGAAAGAGAGAGGGAGAGGGAGAGGGGAGAGGGAGAGGGAGGGAGGGAGGGAGGGAGGGAGGAGAGGGAGAGGGAGGGAGGGAGGGAGGGAGGGAGGGAGGGAGGGAGGGAGGGAGGGAGGGAGGGAGGGAGGGAGGGAGGGAGGGAGGGGGAGGGAGGGGGAGAGGGAGGGGGAGGGAGGGGGAGGGAGACCACGGCTAACCACATCAACCAATGGATAGAGGGTCACCAGACAGCAACCCAACTATAAACTAATCTTCTGATACATGTCTCCAGCACAGACCTTCTCATTTCACTAAACGTGCAATGAATGATACTGGAGAGAGAGGACGTTTCTTTCTGAAGGGGTCATCTCGGGGTGAAAGGAAGCCTGCTCTTTCATTTCAGCTGAAAATAACAAGCCTGAATGAACACATTGGAAGGCCTGTTACTTACCAGCTTATATTACCAGCTCGTCTGAAATCTCGTAAATAAAAGAAAAAGTGTATATCTTCCATCTAACAAAATAGGTTATTTTCTTTAACGGATAACAGAACCATTTATTCTGCTTTATGGAAGTAGACAAGCATTATTTGCAGTAGTGCAGTATTCAGATAGCCTAGATAGGGGTCATTTGATATGACAAATACCACTCATTGCATATTGAAAGGTATTTGTTTGCGTATGTGTATATGCGTGTGTCGAAGCTCTGGGGGCCACAAACATAGATCGTAGAAAAGGATGTGAAATTGAACATGCCACATAAAGGTCACAGAGAGTGAATGAGTGTGTGTATGTGTTTGTATGCATGCATCTACACACGTACGCATGGTGAATGGCCTGTGCTGATATCATAGATATTTGCATGGTTGTATGTGTGTGTGTATGCGTGTATGAGCATATAGTATCTGTTTGTGTGTGTGTGTGTGTTTGCGCAAGAAACATAGGGCACTGTGTCTCTGTGGAGAAATAACCATTCCCTCTCTCTCTCTACTCTTGCTCCCTCCTCGACCGCCCTGCTCTCCTCTAACCCTCGAGGTACAGTACGGCATCCTGTCTGTCTAGTCCCGCCTCTCCCGGCCGCTCCTCCTCCTCCCCATGTGCTGGTCACATGGTTCACAGTGCACTCACTGGCTATTCATATGACGCATGCCCAGAGCCAGTTATGGGTGTTGACCATACAGGAGAGCTGGCTTTGTGGTTGAGAAGCAAGGTGGTGGAATCCAGGATCATGTACCATGCACTGGACTAGGCTAGCTAGTCTCACAAGCCCAAGGTATTGACTTATACTTTGAACTCTTTTCAGAGTACCTTTTCATCTGATTGGAGTGCTTTGAAAGCACCACTTGTGCAAATTGGCTTAACTCAGTTGTTTGATCAGTATAGTCTGTGAGGAGGATTTGCAGCTTCTCATCAGACTTGCAAATTCACACTTAAAAATCTGCAATGAGTCTTTGTTCGTACAACCCTGATTTCTAAACCTAGTTATTAAATGCAATCAAAATGCATCATTTTGAATGCAGGAGTGTTTAATAAAGACATGTTAATGCAGCTTTTTAAATAATATTCTCTTTGTCCAGTTGATATGTTTGAGAGCTTGGGGGGAAAACACAACATTCCTATTGGCTCCTTCCTGGACTCAGCGCCTTGCTGTTGCATCATAGGACATGTAGTTCTGGGTATGTGTGTGTGTTAATGGCTGCTTCCTGTGTGTGTTCTGCTTAGAACCAATAGGCAGCATGTCTTCCATGGAGGTGAACGTGGACATGCTGGAGCAGATGGACCTGATGGACATGTCAGACCACGAGGCTCTGGACGTCTTCCTGCACTCTGGGGGAGAGGACAACAGCGCAGCCTCACCCGGGCTGGGTAGGAGGGGGAGGGAGGGACAGAGATGCAAAACAAACACGCTCAACACCGATTACTTGCACTATTTCTGACTAGACCACAACGTGGTGTGTTTGTAGGTGCCTCGTGGCTCACTTGATCAGAGCTCTAACCTTTGGCGCCCCCTGCAGGTCCGGACGTGGAGTCGTTCACCTCCGAGATCAGTCTGAAGGTCCCTACCCAGGCAGACCTGAGGCACAAGCTCTCCTCTCTCTCCTCCACCTGCACCGACTCGGCCAGCCAGGACACAGAGGCTGGCGAAGATGAAGACGACGAGGAAGAGGAGGAGGAAGAGAAGGGAGAGGCCGGCAGCTGCACGGTGGTGGTGACGCTGGACGAGGAAGAAGTTCACCCCGATACGGCGTTGGCCGAAGCGGCGCATTCGCCGACGGCGGCGCAGGGAAATGAAACGAGGAAAGACAGCGCGGGCAGTAGCTTGTAAGATGGATGGATATGATTTCACTCAAACTCAGACAAACCCACAGATTCAACTTATATTCAGAGGACCAAAAAACGTTGTTGTTTGCACATAGGCCCTAAGCGAAGTAATGACGGAAAGCAATGGAGAATGGTAAGAAAGAGAAATCAGCGTTTGAACCCAAATGTTACAGTATCCTAAAGTACGCGTGTGTGCCACAGTCCTTAACTTGCCATAAAGCCCCCTTTTCCCTCGTGTTTTAAATTACATTCTGCACTCGTGTCAATGTCTCTATCTAGCAGACAGGTATATGACAATAACAGCCAAAGTTGGTTTTAAAGCTGATCTGGGACCAACGCAATTCCCACAAACTGCAGAGGAAGCTATAGTGCAGAAGCACCAAGGATGTCTGGAGGTCAGTTTCCCTTCGCATCTGATCTTTAAAGAAAGCCATAAGGAACCTGGACCTTTCCCTCTGAGGCGTTTTGAGACGGAGGACCAAAAGCTCGAGGACCAAGTGTTACGCACAGGCGGATGTGTGAGAGGAGCTACATCGTACATATGTGTTTACCGTGGTTCAATCCTTTTGTAAAGAAATCGCTAATGTTGAAATGATTGTGTGTTTACAATGCCATCTCCCTCCCTGCGGCTTGAGCCTGAAATGTCTTGACTTGTTGGTAATAAATGTTTCTCCCCCCTATGAAGTCAATCTCTCAACCAGGACGCTGAGTGCTATATATCAGAATACATTGTGACTGGGATGGAGCGATTGGTCAAATTTAATAGTCTCCCTCCACTGGCTCCTAGTGATTTACAACCAGGCCTGAGCCATTTGAACAAATGGGAAACTGAGAGAGAGAGACAGAGAGATAGAGGAGGGGGGAAAGAGAGAGAAATGATTTGAGTGGTGGAGAGATTTGGAGAGTTAAATTGTTTAATACTCCCAGTCAGACCTGAAGCTGTATTTGATGACACGTTTACAGTCTGGTGCCACTAAGACCAAACTACAATGCTCAAGTGTAAGTGTACCTGCAAGTAAGAGTACAGTACATCCTACCGATGACTGAATAGGTTGGTGATAGACATACATTTGTTATGGTTTGGGGATATGCATCCATTTAGTTTCTGAGTTACCAAAACATGCTCCCAAACTGGCTAATCAACTGCACAGAAACATTGAAAAAATGACAGGGAATTGTCCATACGTTTTTATTAAACCTTAAGTACAAACTGCAAAAGTAAAAAACAGTCAATATAACCAACATGAAATGCCTTCCAAGTGTAGGGACAGGCTAAAACGCTGCGCTAATAAATTAACTCGCCAGAGACCAGACTTTGAGCAAATAGTTTAGACTGTAGGAAAAAAAAGGAAAAAAAATCGAACTGCAAAAAAAAAGAAAATAACAAAAAATATCCTGTCTGAATAGATTACATTGTAAGGCCATAAAAACTTGACAACCATGTTTTTAGTTTTTTAGTTTTTTTTTGTTGAAAACACCCGACTTGGCATTTCCTTAAATACTCCTAAAACAGTTCAGTCTTCTGCAAGGGGACGACAACCAACAAACTGGATTATAGGATTTTCCTTGACAGTCACCACTGGCAAGCTCAGTGCAACATGAGTAGCTACTACATTGTTGAATTTTCAGTAATGAAAATGTAAAAACCCAGAATTTTTTGTGAACATATTTTTCCCTTTTCTTTAAAAAAGTAAAGCTAAACAAACAAAACTAGCGTCGCTACTCCCTATCCTCTTTCTCAGTGATATAAGCAGCACTTTAAAACTTTGTACACGGGACCAGGAGCGACCCTGTAAGCATCGAACTCACGCGGATGAAGAAATTGAAGTGTAAGGCTTTTTCTTCATCGAGCACTCCCCTCCCCAACCTGCCTCTCTCTTCCTTCCTTCCTTCACCCCGGAAAAACAAGGCTCAAGTATTTAAAGACATTTACAGGATTATGTACAAAAAGTTGATGCTGTTCGAGTCGGAACGTTCTGCCGAATCACTCGTTAAACATTTGGAAAAGGGAAAAAAGCAGAAAGCAGAGGAGAAAGAAAAGACTTGGACTTTCATATATTTCACATTTTACACTCTTTGACTAGTGGCTCTACTCGAGATAGCACATCAGAACAAGAAAAAAACTAAACAAATCAAAAACACCAAATAATAATAATAATAATATATAATAATTAATGTTTACTGGTACAGCTGAAACAAGAGGGCTGGAAGAATGGAATGTTAACACGATTGCACATCTAGAAGCGGAGAGAGGCCTAAGAGCTTCCCCGACCTGTGGGAGGGGGCGTGTCCACTGGGCGCCGGCACGCCCCCAATCTTTTCTTTTGTATTGTTATACAGTAATAAGAACCAACAGCACCAAAAACAATGGATCTCCTTGCTAAGTATCAGGCACAGTTTTCACTCGCTAGCAAAAGAGGGATCCCTCCATACAACCAGGAAGTGAGAGACCAGCGGCAGCCTCCTTTTTGGGGGTCAAACTGACGTCGCCCTGCCTGCCTCATGTCCACCGAGGGAAAGAAAGATTGAAGAACAAGTAAAAAAAAGACAGAAGACTTTCGCACAAAAAAGAAACATTCAAATGAAAACATTCATTTTCACGTGAAAATGACAGCTAAAATCCAAATAAAATAAGTCAGGCAAAAAACAACATCTGTCTTTCAAGTTTCACCTGGGATCACCTCCCCCTTTTTACGACCAGGAGCTGCATCGAGACAGTCAGACTTTGGGTACTACTCTTGTCTTTTCGATAAAAAAAACAAGCAAAAGAGCGCTCTTCCTGTTCCTCCTGGTGTTCACAGTCACAGTGACGCGATGGTGAGGAAGGGGACGAGAGAATGCAGTCTAAGGGGCGGAGTCAGACAGCTGACAGGTCAACAAATGGACCTATTCAGATATGGGGGAGGGGGCGGTCAGGTGATGGTTTGGCAGGTGAAGTGGGGGGGAGGAGGGGGGGCGTCACTTGTACCTGTGAACCTCTCACTTAATGCTAAGGACAACTTCAAAACCAGCAAACCACAAAAAACCGCTGAACAAACAACAACAAAAAAACGAATACTTCTTTCGCGCTAGTGCAAAAAAGACAGCTTGCTCTTAAAAACAAGGTTGCCATACTAAGGGGGATGGGTGTGAAAAGGGACGGGGAGATCATTTTTGGGGATGTCTACTTGTCTGTGTGTGTTTAGGGGGGAGGGAGGGGGCATTAAAAGCTTCAAATCAATTTGTAAAAAAAAAGAAAAGAAACGGGCTCTAGTGATTCTCGAAAGGGGTGGGACGGGGTGAGGGACGGGGAGGGGCACGAGGACATCGGACGCCGCCCTCCCCCCCCCACTCAGGACACGGCGGCCGTGGCGGAGCTCTTGGCGAGGTGGGCGGGCGAGATGCGGGACAGGGACACCTCCACCGTGGCCCGCTTGCGGGGGCCTCGCTTGGGCCCCGGCTTGACGGGGGGGCTGCCCCCGTTACACGCCTCCAGGACGGCCCCCTTCTTCCCCACCGCCTTCCCACACACCTGGCTCACCAGGCTGTTGATCTGCTCCTGCGGGGGACAAACAGCAGGGGATCAGGATGGACTCGTATACACTGCTGACACATCTGCACAGTACCATACATAACACCCAACACAGCACAGCTTCCTGTTTGACAAAAAGCATCGCACCTCCTGTTCTGGAGACCAACAGGTACAGACATCTAAGCTCACCAACAGCTAGCCTGCACACACACACACACACCCGATCATACCTCGTCATAGCGGTACATCATCTTGAGGCCTCTGCAGGACTTGTGTTTCTCCACGTAGCGCAGGGCGCATTCCAAACAGAACACAACATTCTCGTTCTCCTGGACCACCTGCAGGGGGCGACAGCAACAGAAGGCCTTCAGACACGCTTCACATGACGGTTACTAACCAGGTACCATGAAACTACACTGACATACCCATAGTAACAACAAGTAGATGCATAGGGACACTTCAGAACGCCTCAGCTCCATCCGCAGCTCCATGCAGCTCCATGCAGCTCCTTGCAGCTCCATGCCAGCTCCTTGCCACCCCCGCTCCATGCCCCCCCCCTCCTCACCATGGACAGGTAACACAGGTGCAGGCAGATCTGGCAGCGGCGCTCTGATGACTCCGCCGGCCACTTGCGCGGCTTCTTCTTGCTGTCGCCGAACGCCTGGTTGTTGTCGTGGGAACCGTAGCGGGCGGAGGAGAGAAGGCCCGCCTCGAACAGCTCCTGCCGCTGTCTCATCTCTATGTTCCTATTGGACGGGGAAGGGGGAGGGGCTTAGGGTTAGGGAGACCGCAGAGCAAAAGGCGCCTTCCTATTGGATGACTAGACTAAAAGGATGATGGCCTATGTTGTAATTGGACAAGCGAGGGAGCCATTAACACAGAAGTTTCTCATTGGACGCAAAAGCACATCCCAGTGATACGCCTCCTTCTATATGAACTGAATACAAACTGGATGTTACTGTAATCTACAGCACCTATAAATGATACACTTCCAATTGAATTTGGCACCACGATGCTAGAACACTGCGGACACAATCAAGTGAGTATCCACTAGACCACGCTGCTTCCTGGAACAGGCCTCCCCGTCTCCTTGGAGACCCTTTGAAGGCTGCGCAACCGACGGGCGTCTTTGATCGCGACGCCATGGCAACTACCGCTACCGCTCCCGCAAGCCCCGTTCCACAATAAAGCCTGCTGTTAAGAGCACACCGGCCGTCCTCAGCCGCCCCTTTGATGTCGGGCTGGGCGGGTGGGCGTTGCCACGGCGACCGTACCTGAGGTCTTTGAGGAGGGCGGAGATGGCGGTCAGGAGGACGCCGTTGTCACGCTTGGACTCGGCCGTGGCGATCTGGTACAGGAGCTTCTCCATGGAGAAGGGTTTGGCTATGTGACGACACTTCAAGTCCTGGAGAAAGGGAACAAAGAGGAGGGGGGAGAGAGAGAGAGAGAGAGAGAGAGGGAGGGAAAGAGAGAGAGGGAGGTACAGAGAGAGGGGGGGAAGATATTTAACAAAAGAGCCCTCAAACCGCCCAGTTGTCCCAGAAACCGGTCAAATTCACAAACGTCTACGATAAGAGATGAAACTCCAAAAGCCCTCAGCTGAAATACGTTTCTGCTGATGACACTCCAGCCCTAGTCAGTCAGGTGACAGGGTGGAATCCAGCTCATCCAGAGCCCGCCCCCTCGGGCACAGACCTTGACAGTGACTGTTAGCACTTATTAGCAAAACAAGTCATAAGGCTTATCTCTCTGCGTCAACATGCTAGACAAGGGCACACTTAGTGACCGGCAGCTCCTGCTTTGTGGTTTGTGGCCTCCGGTCCAGACAGAGACTGTCTGACTGAGGGGTGGGGCGTGAGAGAGAGAGAGAGAGAGGGAGAGAGCGAGAGCTACCTTAGCAGCCTGGTATCCCAGGTTCATCCACTGGGGGGTGGCGAAGGGCACCGTCTCCGACACGCTGTAGCCGCAGCACACCTTGGACACGAAGGTCCCGGGGAAGCACACCACGAACTGGCCGCTCTGCTGCACCGTGCGCTGCACCTGGATGCCCTCACGGCACAGCAGCTCCGGAGAGATCTGGGGGGGGGGCATACCAGACGGGGGTGAGGACGGTGAGAGGAGACACACGGGACAGACACAAGACACACACAACAACAATCCTCCCCTCACACCTCCCCCCAGACAGATCCGACCTCACACACACACACACGGAGGACGGAAGCCTCACCATGATGTTCCTCTCCAGCATCTCCAGGCCGGGCGTGCCGTTGGCCTGCAGCAGCCTGTGCACCACCTTGTCCAGCTTGCTCTTCTCCTCAGCAGGGATGGAATACCTGCGGGAGCGCCACAGCCGTTACACTCCTGCATGTGTGTGTGTGTGTGTGTGGGTGTGGGTGAACCCTGCATCGTGTCGTCGTGTCGCTCAGCAGTGGACTGCCAAAGCACACTCTCTCTCTCTCTCCCGCGCTCTCTCTCTCTCCCGCGCTCTCTCTCTCTCTCTCCCGTGCTCTCTCTCTCTCTCTCCCGTGCTCTCTCTCTCTCTCTCCCGCGCTCTTCTCTCTCCCGTGCTCTCTCTCTCCCGTGCTCTCTCTCTCCCGCTCTCTCTCTCTCCCGCGCTCTCTCTCTCTCCCGCTCTCTCTCTCTCTCTTCCGCTCTCTCTCTCACACTCTCTCTCTCCGCTAGGGTCAGAAACAAAGAAGGAGGGGGGGGAGGGGGGATGGGCAAGGGTTGGATTTTCCGTTGCAATTGGTTCTGTATTTGGCTTTTTGTGATTAGTCAGAGCCCTGACCATGAGGAGGCTGCTGTTACGTGAACCCGCCACCAGAGGGGGTGCCTGTGGCGGCCCACGCTGCTCCTGCAGCCTTTGTGCAGGACGATACGAGCTCCAGAGAAGTCGGCCCCTCCCATGTGCTCCTGTTCCCGGTTCACAGATCCAAGACCTGGGTAGGTTGGCGCCTCACTCGGCCTTGTTTAGATCTGTGAACGAGTGGGCGAGAGAGGGCCCAACTTCCTGGGGCGGGCCACCTCATAGCAACCTTCAGAGAACCTTCAGAGAACCTCCCCGTACTCTCAGTTACTCACAAAAGTGCATCTTTTCCCTCGGTAGGTATTTGAACGATTTGACATCGGACTGATCTATTCTTTCGAATCGACGACGGCGACTCATATTTTCATTTCAAGGTCAGACTTGAAACCGACGCTCAAACTCGTCCCGGGTGCGTTCCCGCTCTCTTTACGGAGGCACGACACAGGTGTGAATGCTGGAGGTTATGCATGACAACTTGCCTTAAAGCCTGGATACCTGCCCACCCACACGCATACTCACCTGGCCCCACCCGTGGGTGGAGGAAGTGAGGGGAGGGAGGGGCCAGTGTGCGGCCTTCTGCCCAGCCCCCCCGGAACCCTGTCATTCTATCACGCAACCCTCAACTGGGGCTAATGCAAAGAGATTAAACAGCAGAACCTTCACAACAGGTCACAGGGGGCACACAGCAAATACTCGCCGGGCCGGCTCGTGTGTGACTGTGTGCGGTTCGAAGTGTGTGTGCGCGCGTGTATGTGTGTGTGTGTACGTCGCTCTGGATAAGAGCGTCTGCTAATTGACTTACGTGTGTGTGTGTGTAAGTCCTCCGGATAAGAGCGTCTGCTAAATGACTAAGTGTGTGTACGCGAGGCGTGTGGCGTGACACGTCACAGCTGCCGCCCGCCATGCGTAAGGGTACCTGTGAGGGTCTAAAAGGGGGAGGGAGGGGGAGGGGGGGGGGTTTCCACGGTACCTACCAAATGCAGTCAGCACCAGTGTGTAAGTAATCGATGTATGGAAGGCGATTTTGATCGCGAGACCAGCATGAGGTAGAAAAGACCATCCCGATGTTCAGCCATGGAATGGTCACCCCTGGAGGGGAGAGAGAGACGGAGAGAAACCGTCATCAAAAGAAAATACAAACAATGATCGTGGTCGAAGCTATTAGCACACATCACCGTATAACCCATCATAACGTTGGCTCTTAATCGTTTCCATTCCTAATCTCGGTATGAATTCCAGCTCGATGAAGTCATTTTTATATTTTTGTCCCCACAAAGAAAAAAAATATTTCTCAACGCAAACGTGGAATAATGGTCTGATGTGGGCTTACCGGGTACAGCGCCTAGATGCCTCAGGATGGATCCAGAGTTGTTGGGAAGGACAGTGAGGTTCCATCCGTGTCTGGAGGGAGGAGGAGAGGCAGAAGACAACAGCAGCAGTGTTAAACACACTCACGGCAGCAGTGTTAAACACTCACCAGCAGTCCTGTACTGCAGCAGCTCGTAAAACTGCTCTCTGCTTATCTGTAACGTTTACAGTCAGTCGGGTCGATCGTTGCTTAGCGTTTCCCTACGACGGCCACATGTAAATAACTGTAAAGGCAGGTCAGCTTTGTGTCGAACACAGCGTCACGCTGTGACTTGAGATTCCCAATGTGGTCGGACGTCGTGACGGTAGGTGAGATGGGGGGGGGGCCTGACTGAGGGAGAAGATGTCTTACTTTGAAAATGGCTCCGACTTTCCCACAGGGAAGCCGCTCCCATGCGTACTCGTGTCCACTTTCCCATAATGCACTGCCACGTGGCAGTCGCGCTCCTCCACTATCCTCCAGTACTCTTGCTGGGAGGGGGGGAGGAAAGGGGAGGTGGGGGGGGAGGAAGGGGAGGTGGGGGGGGAGGAAGGGGAGTGGGGGGGAGGAAGAAAATGTGAAAGGTTAAGAACAGGTTTGTTTGGGCTTTTTTGGGGGGGGGAGGGGGGGGTGGTGGTTTGCACACTGAACAGCACACAAAACGCATACTGATTTCTGATTGATCGCGAGTCACTTACAACAGCACAGGCAGGATCGATGGTAATCAATGGGAGGGGGAGGGGGGGGGGTAGAGGGGAGGGGGGTGGTAGAGGGGCGGGGGGTGGGGGTGGTGTGTTTCTTACCTCGACCTCGCTGGCTCCAGGCTCCTTGTTAAAGCACATGGTCATGGTGTTTCTGGCTATCCTGAAGAAGTTGGTCAGCGACACTGATTTCCCCTGAAACGCACAGGGGGGGAGAGGGGGGGGGACGACACAGGCCACCTGTGAGCTGCCAGGCATGTGAACACACACAGTCATGTCATCCTGGGAAAAGGCCGGATTCCACCACAGACAAATGGGTGCTGGAACACTAAACACTGTCACAGATGGGCTTTCCAGTAGCTGACCTGAGCACGTGTTTACGTGTGAATGAGTGTGAGTACGTGTGAATGAGTAAAACAGGAAAACATAGCATGTATGCGCAAATGTGGCTCTGTCAAGTGTGCTGAAACAGGTCATCTGTGTGAGTGAGCAGAGTGTACACGGTGTGTATGAGTGCTTGCTTGCCTCTGTGTGTGTGTGTGTCTGTCTGTGTCCATTTGACTCCGCCTCCTTTCCCCTCATCTTACAGCCCGGCGCATGTCTCCTGTGCAACCTCACGAGGACCCCTCTGCCGATGCTTTGAAGAGTCGTCCATAAATCTGCCTGCACCGCCCCCTTGTGCTCCAAGGTTTTACTGACAGGCTCCTCATCTCTCCCTCCCCCCTCCTCCTTCTCCTCTCTCCTACTCCCTCCCCCTCCCTCTCCTTCTCTCTCTATCTCCCTCCCCCCTCCTCTCTCTCTCCTCTCTCCTCTCTCCTCTCCCTCCCCCTCTCCTTCTCCCTCTTTCCCCTTCCTCTCTCTCTCCATCTCCCTTTTTCCCCTTCTCTCCCTCTTTCCCCTTCTCTCTCCCTCTTTCCTTCTCCCTCTCTCTCCTCTCCCCCTCTCTCTCCTCCTTCTCTCCTCTCCCTCTTCCCCTTCTCCCCTCTCTCCCTCTCTCCCCTTCTCCCTCTCTCCCCTTCTCCCTCTCTCCCCTTCTCCCTCTCTCCCCTTCTCTCCCTCTCTCCCCTTCTCCCTCTCTCCCCTTCTCCCTCTCTCTCCCCTTCTCCCTCTCTCACCCCTCTCCTCTCCGTCTCCCTCTTCCCCTTCTCCCTCTCTCCCCTTCTCCCTCCCTCTCTCCCCATCTCTCCCTCTCTCCCCCTTCTCCCTTCTCCCCTTCTCCCTCTCTCCCCCTTCTCCCTCTCTCATCCCCTTCTCCCTCTCTCCCCTTCTCGCCCTCTCCCCTTCTCTCTCTCTCTCCCCTTCTCCCTCTCTCTCCTCCCTCCCTCTCAGTAGGAGGAGTGAAGCAGAGGGGTGCTGTGCTCCCTCTCTCAGCATGGGGCCACCTGGGTCACACACGGGCCCCTGCCTGGAGGAGGGGGATCCGGTTACACAAAGAGGACTGAGGCAAATAGGATCCAGACCGGAGGACTACGGAGCGCGTGTGTGTGTGTGTGTGTGTGTGTGTGTGTGTCTCAAAGGGATCCTGCGGTGTGTGTGTGGAGGGGTTAACACAGGAGCTCCTCCTACTATGTCATATTCAGGATGTAGTTTGGGTTCCAGTGTTCCAGGGCTGATGCACGGAAGTCTTAGTTGAACCCTCTGCGAGTTCACAGTGCGAGTGTGTGCGTGTGTGTGTGTGTGTGTGAGTGCGTGTGTGTGTGTGCCAGGCGGCTGGGGGGAGGCCATGTGACGGACAGGGAGAACACAGGCAGAGGCAGACAGCAGTGTGGAGGCAGGCCTGTGGGCAGCTCTCACAGAGCTGACCTACATTCCAGCGAGCACAACACTGCAGCCAGCCAGGCTACGGCTGCAGCTGCCACACACACACACACACACACACACAGTACCTACGGTAACTACACCGTGCACGGTGCACGTACCTAGCAATGGCGTTTGTCTTGACGTGAAAGATGATTGGTATTATTTTGACGAACCCACGCGTGCTCTCTAAAAAGCTTGTATCTCAAGCTGGGTTGACTTTATACTCAGTTCACACCAATGCCACAACTGTTGCCTCAGAGGACGACAATTCCAAGTGTAACAACTTTAATCTCCGAGCACTTCCTGGGTTTACTACCTGGGGTACAATCCAGGCTGCTTAAGCACCGTCATTATGGTCTTTCACAAGCGGCGAGTAGAAGACTTAATATCTGGTGCGAGAGGCGCAGAACAAGTGCATGCTGGGAGGGAACGGCTCAGACGAGAGTCCAGAGCGGCTCGTCCAGACGTTACGTTTCCGAGCGATTAAACGCCCGCGCTCTATTTCACGATTCGGAAGATTCCGGAAAGCCCCGAGTCGCCTCACCTTATAAATACACTTGTGCTGGTCAGAGAGAACTCCGCGCTCTTCTTCTTCCTCCTCCTCCTCCTCCTCCTCCTCCTCCTCCCCCCTCTCTTTCTCCTCCTTGCGTTTTCCCTGAGCGAACAGCCTCCGGCGCCCCACCTTCCCCTGCGGCCCGCCGTCCAGCTCCTTGGGCCTCCCCCCGCCACCGCACACGCCGTTGCTGCGCTGATGGTGGTTGTGGTGTCCGGGGTCCCACGGCCGCCCCCAGCAGCCCGTTCTTGGGCTCGTAGCGCGGCGGGCCCGGCGCCGGGTCCGAGTGGCCCTCCAGGGGGCCTCGGCGGCGCTCCAGCGCCTCCTTCTCGCACAGCACGTCGGCCTGCAGCCGCAGCCTGTCGTCGGGGCTCAGCGAGTCGTAGGAGAGCAGGTACTGCAGGTATGCCTCCTGCAGCTTGGCCAGGCGGTCCTGCGCCGACTTGGGGATGCGCAGCAGGTCGGCCAGGCGGCTCCACTTCTTCAGGTCCATCACCTGCTGCATGCCGCCCATGTCGTTGATGAGCTGGAAGAAGCGCGCCAGGTCCACCTCGCAGCCACCTGGGGTCGGGGTGTCGGGGGGGAGATAAGGAGAATGAGTCTCAGAGATATATTCTGTCGCCTTTGAAACGTCTATTGTCACTTTCTATTCTCTCTTTCTTTGTTCTTTTTTTACCACTCGATTTATCTTACGAAGTGTCTGACCGTGTCAGAGTCAAGGAGGAGGTTACAGGTCACGTCCATCTAGGAGGGAGGGGAGGGATGGTGTGTGTGTGTGTGTGTGTGTGTGTGTGTGTGTGTGTGTGTGTGTGTGTGTGTGCGTGTTGGAGCGTACGGCCCAACTACAGTCACAAAGGCCTACAGGTTCACCCTGTCGTAATCTCATCAAAGCAGGCCTCTCTGTGTGATGTCACCGTAATCCCTGTCTGATCTGACAATTCCTCTAGCTTCCTGCTAAGGTCAAACACACACACACACACATACACACACACACAGCAGACAATTAACTTAAATCAACATATATCCACATATCAATTACAAAAAAGGTCATGCATAATACATATATTATGTAATACTTCTTGTTAATAAGCTATAAGTTCCATTGACTTAAAATCCTTGCCCTCAAGTGGGGGGGGGGAACTGTGTGAAATTAATACGGCTGTTAATTGGGTTCAACGGAAGCTAATCAGAGAAAGGTCTTGAGGGACCCTGGCTTCCTGGTTGAAAATTGCAACCAGGAAACGACACTGGTGGTGACAGGCCATGTGGGTAAAGACTACAGCTCCCAGCCATGACTGTTCCACCCCCAGCATGCACCCCCCACACAAGGAGGATATGTTCTCCATTGTTGACTGTACTCTGAGGAGACTCACGAACACGCCCACACACACGCACGCTCCACTTAGAACCCAGCGAGAAACCCAGAGTGAGTGGGTCTGTCTTATTGTTACTGGCATCTGTAACCAGGAGAATTCCGGAAAGCGACGGCACGCTACCAAAAAACGTCCGTCACAATTCCACGACCACGTAGAGGACAGCTTTCGAGGTACAGCCCTGCCACCTGTGTGTGTGTGTTACTAACCGATGACCGGCGGGTCGTCCATGGCGATGCCCTGAGATTTGAGGTGTTTCTTGATGCAGGCCAGCCGCTGCACGTTGGGCCCCCAGCGGCGCCCCCAGCTTGTGCACGCGCTGCACCTGCGTGACGAAGCGCATCTCCTCGCTCAGCTTGCACTCGGGCCGCCAGTCCGGGGGCGGGACCACGCGGCACACCCCGCCGCACGCCTCCGCGCGCTCCCGCACCGCCTCCAGGTACACCAGGGGGTCCTGGAAGTCGCGGGGGGCCGGCCGGCACACGGGCGCCTCGGCCAGAGAAGCCCAGCCAGCCCGGCTGCGCTCGCGCTCCTTCTCCCGGTCGGCGCGGGGCGGCTCGGCGGCCGGCTTGGGCGGGGTGTTGCCCGGCGCGGGGCTGGGAGGCTGGGGGGCTGAGGTAGTGGTGGCGGCGGCCGCCCGGCCCTGGTGGTGGTGGGGGCCCGGGGAGGAGGAGGAGGAGGAGGAGGAAGGGGAGGGGGAGGAGTGGCTTCTGCTGTGAGACCTGCTCTGCTGCTGTGCTTGTCGTATTAACATCAGTTTGCCGGCCGACGCCCGCTTGGGCCGCTGGCGCTCCGGCTCCGGATTGGCTGCTGGTGAGGAGGCGGGCGGGGCGGGGGGCGCCGGGGCGGGAGGAGGAGGAGAGGCGGGGGCGGGCGAGGGGGTTTCCGTGACGCCGGCGTGCCCGTTGGGGACGGAGGCGAGGGCGGCGGCGGCGGCTGCGGCGAGGGCTTTTTCCTGATTGGACGCCTTCCTGCTGCGCGTCTCCAGCGGCGCGGCCTGCAGCAGCTTGGCCTTCTTGCCCTCGGCGGCCGACGCCTTCCCCTTGGCCCCGCCGGCGCCGGGCCCCGCCCCCAGGCTCGTGAGCGCCACCTCCAGGCGCCGCTTGGAGTTCCGCAGGCCCTCGCGGCCCTGATGCCCCTCCCCGTCGTGGCGCTGCCCGTTCAGCCGGCCGTTGAGGCGAGCCCCGCCGGACGCCTTGTGCGCCGCACCGTTAGATAGTAGCACCTGTTTGCGGGTTTTTGCATGGCTGTACTGGGGGGGTTTTCCTGAGTTGGCGTGGGGCGCGAGCTGGCGGTGACCGTTGCTGGCGCCGGAGGGTGGGGGGGGGCAGGGGTGATTGTGGGCGGCGGCTGGCGCCGGGCTGTGTTTGCTGTGGTTGAGTTTGGCTTTCTTGACCAGTTCTCGTTTGGCTTTGGTGTAGGTGACGTGGCCCTTGGACACGGAGGCTGTGTACTTCACAGTTTTGGACGGCAGTCGGTAGTCTTTCGCTTTTTTGGCACCGGCCCGCGTCAGTCCGTTCACTTTCGAGACCTGCGGGAGGGACGGGAGAGAGGGGAGATTAGGGAGGAGTCGTGAGGGAAACACACAGACAGACGCACACACACACACACACACACACACACACACAGGAAAGCCAGTGGTCGAGGCTAGGAGCTCGCCATGAAGCAGACGTGAAAAGCTCTGCCAAGCTGGAATTCACAGGCTGGCCTGTGGGCTGTAAAACGTCTCGTCTGACTCTGGACAACAAGACGCTCTCTCTCTCTCTCCGTCTGGCACGACACGAACCAAAACAACATCGACGACGACCCCAGCCTCACATGCCCCGCCTCCTCCCCCCCCCACGTCTCTCACAACCGTCTCAGTCTGAACATGGTAGAGCGGAGGACTGCAGCGGAGTCCCACCCCAAGCGTGCATAAACCGGCTTTTTTTATTGGCCGAGGTTTCCTTTACTGGGGAGCATTAAAGGCGAATTAAAGGGGCTTAAGGGGTTTGTTTAGCAGGGGAGGGGAAGCGGCTGGAGATCAGAGGCTGGTCGGAGGGTCTGGACGGAACTAACGGATCTGGTTCCATGTGGCTGTACGACCGAGGGCAGCTGTGGGGAGACATGGGGCGGAGGCTCACAGAGCAGGCCCGGTGGGGTGGGGGGGCATCCTTTCTGTTCCCTCTCTCTCTCTCTCTCTCTCTCTCTCTCTCTCTCTGTGTGTGTGTGTGTCAGACTGTCTTTTCCTCCCTTCTGTTTGCCATTATTTCTCTCCTTTCTCTCGTACAACTACGCCCTCCGTCCTGGTGTTCCCCCCCCACTCCTCTCTATGTCTCTCTCTATGTCTCTCTCTATGTCTCTCTCTATGTCTCTCTCTATGTCTCTCTCTCTATCTCTCTCTCTATCTCTCTCTCTCTAGTGTGTTTCTGTGAGTACAGCGTGCTGGAATCCCTTTCCCTCGGACACATTCAAAGACACGCACGTGCTTCCCCCAAAAAAAGGCTGATCCAAAAGCAAGTTTGTCAACAAGGACCAAACCCTGCCGCTCGGCGTGCTGGTGGTGTGCTGGCCGGCGGTGTGAGCTCCTTCAGGGAGGACAGGGACGTGAGGCTCCGCAGAGCCGGGGGCCTGCTGGGAGGACAGCCACGGCGTTATCAATCACCCCGGCGCCGCTGCGGGGGGACCGCGTACGGGTGCGGGGGGGGGAGGGGCGACGTGTGCCTTTGAAGACGCGCACAGCTGCCCACCACCCCCCGAAACACACACACACACCCCAATTCTGTTGCAGCTGTATTGTATTTCTATCAGGTGGTGGCCCCCCCCCAACACAAAAGGAGAGGCTATTAAAAGATAAGGGAGGGGTGAAATGTGACACCCCCTCCCCCCTTCCCTTTCACCAGTCGTCTGTCTTCCACCCCCCCCCCTTGGGGTATCAGTGGAAAAACATCAGGGGGGGGCACACACCAGGGTAAGAGCTGGGGGGGGAAAGGAGACCAGACGTGGCACACACTGATGGATGGAGGATGGATGGATGGATGGATGGATGGATGGACAGACAGACAGATGGATGGACAGACAGATGGCTAGGTGGGTAGATGGATGGTATGATGCCACGGTGTCTGAGCCTTTCAAGAAAACCCCGAAATGGCCTCAAAAGTGTCTCTTTGAGTCCCCCAGGCGGCTCCCCTCAGTCTAGACGCACGACGAGAACCAGAGACACAGCCGAGCTACATCTGAGCAGTCACAGCCTGCTGACAACCGTCCCTATGTGGAGTGGGGGCTTACTGTGTGGTTATAGGGAGATAAACGACATGCGGCCACTAGGGGTCTCTGTTGGGTCTGCTGCAGAGCTGTCCTGGGGAGGAGGGGGGGTCTGGGTGTGCATGTGAGCCTTGGGCCAGCGAGCGAAGCAGGATTGTTTGGTCTAGTGGAGACTGAGGAGAAGACAGGGAGGGAGGAGGGAGGGAGGAGGGAGAGAGGAGTCCTGATAGAGCCTCTGTACGTCACTGGCTTGTGTCTGGAAGTCTGCCTCTGCCCAACAGAGCAGGGAGAGAGAGAGACAGAGAGAGAGAGAGAGAGAGAGAGACGAGAGAGAGACAGAGAGAGAGAGACTACAAGAGAGAGAGAGAGACAGAGACACAGAGAGAGAGAGACATACACAGAGAGAGGTCCATACAGATCGAGAGGAGAGGGAGAGAGCGAGGGTGTGAGAAAGCAAGAAAGAGCAAACGAAGAGGAGAGAGACCGAGGGAGAGGGGGGGGGTGGAGGAAAAAACGTGAGGGCCACGAGCAAGACAGCTGGAGCAGGAAGAGAACGAGCAAGACGAGGAGAGAGAGAGAGACAGAGGAGAGACAAGAGGGGAGGAAGACGGCTGTAAAAATAGTGTGCGCGCAAACTAAAGAGAGGCTGAGAGGGAGAGAGAGCGCAGGGGTGAGAAAGAGAGAGCCAAGCCGAGGAAGAAAGAAAGAAAATGGGGCGACCAATAGAAACATAAAAAACAGAGGGGGCCGACTGCCTGTGAAGTGGGTTTTGGTGGCACGTGAGTGGGAGAGCGAGGGAGGCAGGGAGAGGGGGCGGAGAGGGAGGGAGGGAGGGGGATGGGCCCAGATGACATCATGTGTTGCTATAGCCCAGCTGCAGGACGGCAGGAAGATGAACAGGGAACATCTGCAGGCCGCGGGAAGAGAGGGAGCGGAGTCGGAGGAGGGGGGGGCTTAACCCTTCCTCTCCCAGGGAGGAGGAAGAGGACGGACCAGAGACGTGGCCATCCAAACATCTCTGTGAACATCCATTCACGTCCCTGTTGCTTTGTCTCTCTCTCTCACTCACTCCCACTCCCTCTCTTTCTCTATCTCTCTATCCCACACACACTCGCCAAAATCAAAACAACGTGACCATAAATGGTCGGGGGAGCACGCCAGGCTCCCAGTAGCATTATCAGGGCCGTCTGACTACATTGAACGGCCTTCAGTGGATTGACTTTAAAACCGGATCAAGAACATGTCATGGCCCCACACACACACACACACACACCATCCTTCCCTTACTAGGCGGATGTGACCTGTAACGACATCCTGTACTCTCACACTCAAACAAAGACTCGGAACGAGTGACGCTCGCCGCCTGCACTTCTGATAAAGCGAGGAACCGCCACACACACACACTTTCCTTTCCACTCACATGCGGTGGATGATCTAGCGTTAGCTCAGCTTGCTGGGGGTGCACGTGTGTGTCGAGTGGTGCGTGCGTGTGTGTGTCAGGGATGCGTGTGCGTGTGTGTGTGTGTGTCAGGGATGCGTGTGCGTGTGTGTGTGTCAGGGATGTGTGCGTGTGTGTGTGTCAGGGATGCGTGTGCGTGTGTGTGTGTGTCAGGGATGTGCGTGTGTGTGTGTCAGGGATGCGTGTGCGTGTGTGTCAGGGTTGCGTGAGTGTGTGTGTGTGTCAGAGGGGATTTGACGTTGGGTGTTGTCGAGGCCTGAGCCCTCGCGGTGAACACAGCCCTCGTGTGCTAATGGGAAAGCGGCTAATCCCTCCAAATGATCGGTGCCCCGTTGCCAAGGGTGGAAAATCCGCTGTTGGACAACTGAACGGCGAGGGAGGGGGGAGGGTGGCGAGAGGAGCAGCAGAGAGACCGACGGAGGGATAGAGACTATAAGAGAGAATAAAGTGAGAACAGAGGGAGAGAGAGAGAGAGACAGCCAGGGAGGAGGTAAACCGAAGGAGAGGGGGGGGGTGGGGTCAGAACAAAAGCCAATAACTTCCAATCCGGAGTTTGTCTTGGCACCTAGTCACTCATTGGGATTCATTGTTCGTTTAATTGGGCCGATCTCTGGCACTTCAAAAGGCGACAGAGCCTGCCTGCCTTGGCATAAACACAAGAACAGCAGAGAGGAGAGAGGAGAGAGGGGAGCGGGGACAGGGAAAGGTTCTGGCCACGCACGGGAATCTTTAGGGGACGAGTCTGATATCTGTGATTGGGGCGTGGTGTGTCGGGGTGGGGGAGGATTGCATCATGTGTGTCTGGAGGCGGGCCCACCCCCTACACCCTGACTTCCTGTCTCTCTCTCTCCTGGTTCCTTGAAACACCACAAGAGCTTCCACAGGAAGGCTGCATTCACAGCCTCGCAGCCAGGAGGCTAAATATAGCCCTGAGGGCTGAACCACTGACACAATGGAAGAGGAGAGGAGAGGGGGAGGAGGAGAGGAGAGGGGGAGAGGAGGAGGAGGAGAGGAGGAGGAGGAGAGGAGGAGAGGAGAGGGGGAGAGGAGAGGGGAGAGGAGGAGGAGGAGAGGAGAGGGGGAGAGGAGGAGAGGGGGAGGAGAGGATGGGGAGCAGAGGAGAGGAGGAGGAGGAGGAGAGGATTGGAGAGGAGAGGAGAGGAGAGGAGGAGGAGAGGAGAGGAGAGGGAGGAGAGGAGGAGAGGGGGAGGAGAGGAACGTGGATTGATATCAAAAGCAGTGGAGGTGGGGTGAGGTATTCTCTTGGATATCACAGAAGTCTGAACTGTTGTGGTTTAACTCGTATTAATATCTAAATCTCTGGAATTATCTTACATACACAATGACTGGTCAGCTGGCTGAACAACTTCACTCTGGACCAAAACTCCCAGTAGCCATGATTCTATTCTGAGAGATGACACCAGTTCAAGTGAAACGTTTAGAATACTTTACCATGGTTGCCTGGTTTCCATAAAAAAAACCCTTCAAGGACAACCCCTGACTACACAGATAATCATGTTTCAGAAAATCAATATTATACATTCGAAGCGTACTATTCTTAGTTTTATTTTACTATTCCGGTGTGACCCCCAATTTACCGGCACGTTCACAGAATTTGACACACACACACACACACCACAGCCAAACTGACAACGTATGTGGTTTATCCAAACCATCGATGCAACCCTCGTTACACTCAACCCAGCAGAGCAGAAGGAAAGAGGCTGACAAGTAGCCACATCCATAGCACAAAGCCCTCTGAGCACTTCCTGTTTGAATACTGGTATGCTAGGCTACTGGCGTACTAGCATACCAGCACATGAGTATACCAGAATACTAGCAAACTAGCATAGAAGCACACTAGCATACTAGCATAGAAGCACAGTAGCGTACTAGCATAGAAGCACAGTAGCGTACTAGCATAGAAGCACAGTAGCGTACTAGCATAGAAGCATAATAGCACACTAGCATAGAAGCACAGTAGCGTACTAGCATAGAAGCACAGTAGCGTAACTAGCATAGTAGCACAGTAGCATAGCGGGCTGCAGCATACCTGCTTGCGCAGCTCCTCGGCGGTGACCCTCCGGAGGGGCAGGCCGTTGGAGGCGGGGCCCCTGGCCGAGGAGGAGCCCGTGTGGAGGAGGTGGTGGAGGTGGCCGTGTTCCCGCCGGGCCTCGGCCCTCTCGCTGCGCTCCCTGAGCGGGGGTGGGGCCTCCCGGGCCTTGGGCTTGGCGCTCTCCCGGGAGGACGTCTTGCCATGGCCGTTAAACACTGGAGGGGAGGGAGGGGGAGGGGGAGAGGAGGGAGGGGAGAGGAGAGGAGAGGAGAGGAGAGGAGAGGAGGAGGAGAGCATGGGTCAGTTTCAAGAAGCTCATTGCAATTCATCAATTGTCTTGGACATCGAACTCTTGTCAATAAAAATGTGTCAGGAACAGTGTGGAACATGAAGCCGTTTTTCTCCCCCTTTCCGTCCACACAGGCACTTCAGAGTGTGCTGTGGCACAGACCTGAGCGCACACAGGCACTTCAGAGTGTGCTGTGGCACAGACCTGAGCGCACACAGGCACTTCAGAGTGTGCTGTGGCACAGACCTGAGCGCACACAGGCACTTCAGTGTGTGCTGTGGCACAGACCTGAGCGCACACCACCCACCACTGTATTAAAATGGCAGGCTTTTGGCAATTAGACAGCGAGCCATCAGCAAAATATGCATGATTTATAGGTGTACAAAAAGGGCCTTAGACAAGTGTGAATGACCCTGTTGAGAATGGCTGCAGCCCCTGCCTTACCGTCGATCGAGTTTGAAGGGGGAGATTTGCAAAAAAAACATTTTAAGACATAAAGTCAGCCAGCAGAACGATTCCAATTAACACACTCAATACTGTTCTCTGTAGACTTTATGAGCTCAACTTCAGTTTTATGGAGTTTTAATATCAACAAGCATGGACTTATTTTTCTTTAAATGACACCGGTGGCACACATTTTTACAGGCACACACACGCCTATACACACACACACACACGCCCTTCTCTCAAACGCAAACACGCCTTTGCTCTGGGCCCTTACGTTCCTCACACACACTTTTAGGAACACACACATGGTTACTTTTTGTACACGACCACCAACTCTCTCCATCTCTCCCTATCCATTCACCCCTTCTCTCTCCCCCCCTCCTCTCTCTCTCTCTCTCCCCCCTCTCCCCCCCCCCTCTCCCTCGCTGGGTGTAAGGCCCTGGTGTATCCAGAGAAGCTACCGGGCGAGGAAGCTGAACTCAGTAAAAGGTGTTTAATTTAGCTATGTAAACAAGCCCTGGGGTTGGGGGGGGTTGGAAGAGGGAGGTGGGACGGGGAGGCAGAGCGCGGGGCTAATGAAAGACGAGCTCTGTGGGTTTCTTAACGTTCTTGACGTTCGGCTCTGGCGGGGCCCCGGAGTGAGCATAAAAAAGATGCACACACACACACACGCTGCCGGCGAGACGGAGGCCTGCCCACGTTGTGGCATATTAAAGTGTCACGTTTGACTCAGCCCCTAATGCCTAATACACTAATGCACCATGGGAGAGAAGGGTGGGGGTGGGGAGAGGGGGAGAGAGAGGGAAAGAGGGAAAGAGGGAGAGAGGGAGAGAGGGAGAGAGGGAGAGAGAGAGGGAGAGAGAGGGGGGGGGGTATAGGAGACGGAAAGAGAGATCTTGGCTCAAACTTTCATTGTACATGGCGCACTGCAGCGATTACAGTCTCCATATCTATGTCGAACCGTTGCAGTTGGACTGTTGTTCTCTACACACACTGGGCTTGTCCCTCACACACACACACACACACACTCCCTCATAAGTCAGGCACGGACTGTCAACACACAGGGCAGTGGAGCCTTGTGTGGTATGTATAGTGTTCAGGTTCACCCAGGGGTAGACAGGTGTGTGTGTGTGTGTGTGTGTGTGTGTGCGCCAGATACCAGGGCAATACTAGGTGACACCTCCCTAATGCAAAATGTTAGGTTTTAGGCTAGGGAACCAATCTTTCTCATGTACTGCCCCTCTCACACCCTTATACCCCCCCCACCCCCCCCCACCCCCCTCCTCTCTCTCTATCTCTCTCGTTCTCTCTCCCTCCCACTAACAAAGGGAAGAGCAGAGCTCACCTTTTGAACCCCTGGCTGTAAGTCTAGAGGCTGGGGTGGAACACTAAACCAGCTGCCCTCGTTTCACAGGGGAACGCCTGGCCGGCCGGATCTGGTGTTGCACAGGGGCCGGGGAGGGAGGGCGAAGCAGGGCGGGAGGGAGGTGGGGAACGAGGAGGAGAGAAGGAGGTGGGATGGATGAGAGAGAGAGAGACAGAGGGGGAAAGGAGGAGGGAACTGGGGGGGGACTGGGAGACCCTGTGAGCGTTAAGCATGCCGGCTACGTAAAAACTAGGAGTGTAGCCGTGTTTACGCACGCGAGTGTGTGTGTGTGTGATTTTGGGAGCGTGTGCGAGATCGCTACTACCGTGTAAATGTGTGCGGCGAGGAACAGCACCATATGTTACCGAGGGAACGTGCTAGCTGACAACTACTCAGCCTGTCGACCACGACGCTTCCATGACTTCCGACAGTACTGGAGCGTTTCATTAACACGTCCCCCCCTCCCCTACCCCCCCCACACACACTCTCTCTCTCTCACTCTCTCTCTCTGGATCCACCTCACACGCTTCTTGCTAAGCTGCTTATCTGTCAACATCAGGAGGATGCACTGTAGCCTGCTGCACCGCGTGTGTATCGACTCACAGACCGAGCACCTTGGGGACGCGTTCAAATGATTCTGCATGTGTGAGCAGAAGAAGGGGATTTGAGCTTGCCTGTCTGTCTGTGTGTGTGTGTGTGTGTGTGTGTGTGTGTGTGTGTGTGTGTGTTCCCCTTCCCCCCCTTCCCCTCCCCGGTTGTAAGTTGACTCCATAAGCACCTGGTTACCGCCTTCCTCGCTAAGTGTTAATTGGAGAGGAGAGACCGAGCGCTCCTCGACGCGCTCCCACAGGACCTCCCTCTGCCAAACACAACTCATCCACACGCTCGCTCCTGACTTTCCTCTAACCCCCCCTCCCCCTTCTCCCTCTCACCATCTTCCCCTACACCTCTCTCTCTCCCCTCTCCCTCTCGAACTTGTTCCCCACCGTTCTCCTTCTTCCTGTCTCTCTCTCCCTCTCTCCACCTTTCCTCCTCGCGTGTCCCTGTCTTCCTCTCCCGCTCTCTTCTCATCCTGGCTGTGCTGCTGTGCCGCTAAGCTATAAACACACAACACTCACCCCACACGGGCCCCACTGGAAGAAAACCCACCCGGCTCCTCTCTGGCCTAAGGCTACGCGTGACAGGCTGGGGGTGTTTAAGGACTACAATTCCCAGAGAGCATTTGGGTGTATCTACACAGCCCACTTTGACAGACAGAGAGCACACAGGGGGCTGTGTCATGTCTTTCGGAGGCTGCCAAGGCTGTCTTGCACCGGAAATACTTTGAATTAAAAAAGACACATTTGAAAGATAGGAGCGTACCCTCGGTGAATGAACTACTACCGAGGCGTTAAAAGATAGGATAAGATTCTGATTGGGACAGAGCTACGCCCAAAAGGCTGTGCTGTGCCACTGTTTCAAATCACTAACTTGACTTCATTTAACACAGCAAAGCATTAGCACTTGACCTTTCTCAGGTGAGCTAACCCGCTGTCATTCCAAATAAGGTCAACAGCTGGAAAGAACGCTGGAACAGTGATTGGTGGAGGTGCGTCCGTACCGTGTCCGTTGATTGGGTGTTTGCCCGGCGGCTTGCCTTTCCTGGGTGTGGACTGGCAGGAAGTGGACGCCAGACTGGGCGGCGGCTTGACGTCCTCGTCCTCCTCCTCGTCATCCAGCGCGTCCTCATCCTGAGAGCTGCCAAAGTAGGCCATGTTGCTGGGCAACGCTGAGGACCCTGGGACGAGGGGAAGGAAGAGATGGGAGGGAGATGGGAAGGAGGGATGTTTTAACTTCAGTGTTCAAACCCCAAAAGAAGTAAAGCTAAACCCCTTCCACCCTCAATTACAGTTCTGCTCTTTATTCATACACACACACAGCATGTACCCCCACAACAAGCTCATGTACTTAAGACTCTCAACACATAGCTGACAAATTGACTCGCTTCACCCGCTGAATCTGCCACCTCGGAATCTTCCAGACGGAATGATATTCTGCTGAGTCGGAGGGAGGCAGCAGTGCAACAGATCAGACTACTGTCTTCATGTTGGGCCTATCCAGTTACATGCTACTCGGAACACTTCGCTAGCATTCAGAGCTGGGCAAAATGTTCCCGAATGGAATGCACACACACGCATGTACACACACACACACACACACACACACACACATGGACGGGAGCTCAAAGCGCCCTCCGCAGTCGTAAAAACCAAATGATCGTGATAAATCTCAAGGCCTCTGCTCTGTTGTTGTGCTTGCAAATCAGCCAGATTGCATACGTCCGAGATGATATAAAAGCGCGCCTACAACAGTTTATAACAAACGATTGTGAACAATCCCACAAACAGAATGGATCCGCATGTTAAAGTGATATACACACACACACACGCGCGTGCGGGCGGGCGTAAAGCCCTCTCTTCGGAAGCGGCGAGCCCGACGTTTGGAGCGCGAGCGGCCGCATTTTACACCGGCGGTATCAGGTTGCGGCGTCCTCCGGGGACATAACCCATCACTGAGAGGCTCCCGGCTGCAGGAGGCACGCTTAGAGTGCTCCCCAGCTTCCCAGAGTGCACTGGGGGGGGGAGGAGAAACCCCACACCTCTAGAGGGGGGGGGCTCGGGGCCACTGAAGATTCATCCACGCCCTCGACTAAAGTTAAGAGGAGGGTCATTAGGATACAGGCCGTGGTGCATGTACACGAGATTGATCGACAGACCAAACAGTGTCGACAGACCAAACTCTACCTCCTTGACTCATCTTGGGCTCCTTCTCCTCTCCAATATCTAACACACACACACACACACACTTGCTGCCTCCATCTCCCTGGCTCCCTGCCTCCATCTCCCTGCCTCCTGTTCCCTGCATCTGCAGGTAAATATCCAGGATGATGACAAAGATCTTGTAGCAATGTTCTAATGTTTCTCATCAATTAAAAATTAGCTGTGGCTGGCTGGCTGGTTGGCTGTATGACCGCATAAGGGTCTTGCTGGCTGAATGCCGGGCTTTATAGCTGCCGTGCCAACTGGCTGGCTTGCTCGGAGCATGGGTGGAGCACAGGAAACACTGCATTATTGAAGGCGGCCTTATTAGTAAGCTGTAAATCGGCATTTTATTTCCCCGTCGAGGCTACAGGGCAACGACCGGGGGATCGACTAGTAAAGCACGGAGAGCGCTACTTACGTGAGTCATGAGGGTAAGATTTCCTTTCAACAGATAATCCCGCACTCGGCAAATCCACGGTGAGGATTTTCGCCTTCCGGATTATTCCGCAATTTCAAATGTGCGTCTATGTCTGTGACCCTGACATTTTCATTTGGCCAGTGCTAATCAGTATTGTGAGCCCCGTAACCCCACGACGCGACACACACACTCAACACAAAGCCCCCCAGTGTCACCTCTGACCCCTGAAACGACCGCCTCTCCCTCCGTCCCCTTCCTCCATGCCTCACCTATAACCCCGGAGCCTCACAAAGAGCAGGCTGTCTGGGGCCCCAGCTGCCTCGCCCTGCCTCGCTCTGCCCAGGCAGCCCCTCTCCGAGGTTACACACTCCATTGTGTCAGCATGTGACCGCTGGGTGAAGTGAATGTGTGTGTGTGTGTGTGTGTGACCACGAGTTGGCCTTTGGTGACCAAAGGGGGTCACAAATGGGGGGGGAGTCACCAAGAGAAAAGCAAATGTTTGTGTGTGTTGTCATGTTTGATATGGGATTTAGACAACCGTGCTGTCTAAGACTATCATGGAGTTTAATCAAGAGAGCTGTGTATTCGTGGTTTGACAACCCTGGTATGTAGGAATCCAATCCAGTTCATCCCAAATCCTGTCCATGTGGCTGTTCACACATCACACACCAATTCTCAAGCTCATACATGAATGACACGACCCACGCCATACACTAAACATTTTCTTGTCTAAAATGTCTAACAGACCCAACAAGTCCTAGGTACCATTTCAAAAAGTGTATAAATGTAACTAACCTTCGTTTTGACACGGGGAGTAACCTGAAATTAAATGGGGTGAAACTAGAATTAGTAGGACATAGACAACAACAACAAAAAAGGGCAGAATTTTGAATGGAATTCCGTCGCAAAATGTCATTCTACAATTCTACACATCTCAATGTCACATGATACGGTTTTGTACAATAGGCGTCGGCCATCAGTGATAAGATGATAGTGGATGAAGCAGCCCCTATTCTGTGGACACACAATGGGCAGGAGAAGCAGGGGTTAGGGTTACTAGGTTACGCACCCAGGAGCCGCAGTGAGGATGGAGAGAACGATGAGGGGTGACACATGAGCTAGCACGGGCTAGCCCGTTAGCAGTACAGGTACACTGAAACACAATGGGGAGGGGAGCTTTAGTCACCACTAGGCTTACTTATTTGCATCCCTGAATGAACCCAGACTGTTAACCGTGAGCCTCCCCAGCTCGAGGAGGAGTCTCTGGGCAGATGTCATCAGTCAGAACCCCCAGAGAAGCTACGGCTAACCAGGTCACCCTTCACACACACACACACACATGCGTGAGCTTGCACACGTGCGGGCCCGCGCACACACACGCAAGCTCACACACATACATGAGTGCGCACACACACACATACATGTATACACACATGCATATACACTAGACACACCCTTCAGTCGGGCCTAATTGAATAGAAGCCTCCCATCTCGTCTCTGGTCAGAGGCGATAGGCTAAATGCGAGGCGCGTGATTGCGCAGGGACCTGGTAATGATGAGAGCGTAGACGGGGGTCAGAGCTCTCCGGTTGGCCGGCTCCAGATATGAGGTCAGCTCCCCGGTTGGCTGGCTCCAGATAGAGGCCCTCTCCTCTGGAACGGGGTTGGTGGAGCGGAGAGGAAGGCCCCAGGGGCACTCGAGGTAAATATGTTGTACATAAACAGCCTGAACTCACTCACACACACTGGGAAACGAACACTTGGAATTGGCTATCATGTAATATGAAGCGGGGATATTGTAGGGAGTGTTACTCATTTACCAGCTTATCTTCCCTTATCTAATCGGGAGTTGTGTGTGTGTGTGTGGGGCGAGGACGTGTGCGTTACATGGCAGCAGCGCTCGCCCGTGTGTGCGTGTCTGTTGTGTGTGTGTGTGCGTGAGGGCACGTCCGCATGATGCCAGACCGCCCGGGGTGAGGCAGGGATAGCACTGTGTGTCACAGCCCAGGGGAGCCCTCCCCACGGGCAAACAAACGCTCCCTGAAGCCCCTCCCCCCCCTCCCTGGCCTCAGTGCTGCTGCCATCTCTGGGGGGGGCGGGGCCCAGAGACGAGACAGGCCGCCAGGAGGCCGGCCTCCATGACGGGATTCCTCCGAGGTCCCTAAACACCGCTGGCGAAGGAGGATTTGCGTGGGCCCGTGCCACGTGAAACACAGTTCTCTTTAACAAATTCTCGTCGTGGGGTTTCTGTTTCTGGGGGTGTTTTTGGTGTTACTCGCCGTTGCATCAGGAGGCATCCAGGTCTCGAAAACACGTCTGCTCCCAGGGGTTGTGATGGAAGACAAGATGTGTCTCGGTCATTGTGTTGATTAAATCCCAGCTAAAATAGGAAACGACTGATTGGATGCCAAAACGCGTGGGAGAGACGCGGCTCCGAGTGAAGACGTGGTGCCAGACCACATGAGAGATCACGAAAGGAACCGCAGCGCCTTCCCAACCCCCCTGCTCTGTATCACTCCAACAGGTTGGAACATTCCAGAGAGCCTCATCACTCACAGCGCTCTGTAACGCTGTCACACAGAGCTGAGGCAAGCGTGTTCCTGTTTGACAGATAAGATATCTGAAACTTTTCTCTTTGGAACCCGTTTGAACATTGTGACTGCATCAAAGTGCTTGCAGAGGACAAAGTTGAATCGGTGGAATGGTTTTACCTTCAACTTCATGCATTCGTTCTTTGGTCCGAATACCAAGAAAACGTCAAGCCAGTGCGGCATATCATCGAGACCAAGAAGTGGCCAGTTCTAGCAGCCTGACGGAGGTACTGTAGCTGGCCGAGAAGGCTCCGTCTCTCACTAGACATAGCTTTACAGGAAGTGACACACACTGACCCTCCCCTAATGGCAGGCCACCTTCGAAACCACATACAGCCAACGATCATTTCCTGTTAGTTTTATGTATGACATTTATATGTATGTATATATCTATGTATTTATCTATATATTTGGCAGTAGAGGTTCTATACACAAACAGGGGCCTGGAAGCCAGCTGGACCAACACAAGGGCTTCAGAGATACGAAGACCTTTAAAGGGAATCGAAGCCGCACGGGGGCCTCTTTGAACGCTGACAAAGTTCAAACGCTTCTCCCTCGTGGCTCCCATACAGTATCTAGTCCTACCCAGAAGAGGCACACGCACGCACCGCACACACACACACCACGCGGTGACTCCTGATTTGGGTCCTTCCCATAGCTAACAACCAGGTGAGAGAGAGCACGACCCTGGGAATGAAAATGCCATGACGACAGAACGAGCTCAACTCTGCAGGGTGTGTGCGAGCGCACACACATTCACACACACCACACAGCGCGCATACAGACACACGCACAAAGCCAGTGTGACGTGCTATAAATACAGCGTAGACAGGAGTGTACTGTGGAAAGACACGTTGGAAAAAGGAGTCCCAGTAACATAGCAACTGGTCAGACGTGAGCTTAGCATTTCAGTGACACGACCAACTGGTCGAGCATTAGCTCAACATTCTGACATTATTATCCAACTGCTCGTGAATTAGCCTTGTCTCTTCATCCTAACAAGGTCAAGGCAAGAATTAGCTTAGCAACAACCATGGCTACCAACCATAACAGTAAACACAGGCGTCTTTTAGTGAGCTAGCTGAACACTAAGCTAGCTGTCTATAGCTAATAGCTCTCCTATCCTCCCATCTGTAGGTCACGTTCGGGGGATGAGAACCATCACTAGACAGCCGAACCCCGTCAACAGAGGTTTATTACAGCAGGTCTGTTTCATACAATCGCCGACTCTTCTAGTCAGAACTCTCCAGTAGTTATGTTCTATGAGCATTCTACACTGGCCCTGTCTCAATGCCCAATACCCTTTTCTTGTATAATTTTATATACGGTATATACTGTATTATATATTTCCCTCCTATTTGTTCGGTACGTCCTGTTACAAAGTCAAGCCAGGCTGCTTTTTCGGCTCTTCTGACCCACAATCCTTTGTGGAAGAGAGAGAGGCGTCAAGACACACACCTGTGGAGCCGCCGCTGCATTCCTTACAAGTGCAGCTGCAGTAGGTGAGCTACTGAAAGTTTAAAAATAATGTTGTTTGGGGGAGCAGTCCGACAGACCTTAAGTAAAGTAGCGGAACTTTCCCCCTGCCTCTCACTCTCCCCCTGCCTCTCACTCTCCCCCTGCCTCTCACTCTCCCCCTGCCTCTCACTCCCTCCCCCCTGCCTCTCACTCTCCCCTCCCCCCCCTGCCTCCTCTCACTCTCCTCCCCCTGCCTCTCACTCTCCCCCTGCCTCTCACTCTCCCCCTGCCTCTCACTCTCCCCCTGCCTCTCACTCTCCCCCTGCCTCTCACTCTCCCCCTGCCTCTCACTCTCCCCCTCTCCCCCTGCCTCTCACTCTCTCCCTGCCTCTCACTCTCCCCCTGCCTCTCACTCTCTCCTCTCTCCCTTCTCATTCTGACCCAGTTCTTCCGCCAGGCTCTTTAGCCTACTTAGACTGAGTCGTCCAAGGTTAATGGAGAGGGGAGCTTCATCTCTGGGCTCGGCGTGCGTGTTCCCGGGAGGCTGCGGCTGGGAGCCGCCGTGTCAGCGTGATTAGAAGATGCAGGGCGAGAGCAACAGAGACGAGATGACTGCTGGATCTGGGAGGAGGGCAAAGACTGCTCGGAGACGACTCATTCCAGGCTGTTGTTACGACTCGTACGCGCTGCCCGAGACACACACACACACCTAAACACGGTTGTCTCCGAGTGAAACAACAACCCCCCACATACGCGCAAGTGCACACCTGCGCACGTTCACACACACACACGCACTCTTCAGGACAGGTTAACCTACAGTAGGTGAGGTGGGGTGTCTGTGGAGATGGCCGTTGCTATGGCAGAGCGGTGCATCCCAGATGGGCTTTCTAAGACAGGGGTGAACATGACGGCTCTAACTGGTTGTGCATGTCAGCACAATGCACACACGACCCTGTAAGGGCTGTGTGTGTGTATGTGTGCTACACGTGTGTGTGTGTGTGCAGTGTGCTGGAGCCGAGTTCAAAGGTGACCTGTGGGGACGAGGGACTAATGTGTAACTTCTGAGGAGGCTCTTCCCTGCCGGGGCCACTGCAGTTCAACCAGCCACAAGCCAGCACACGATAGCATCATCACAGTGTGTCAATGACCCCACGACCTCTGACTGAACCTGTCTCTGCTGCATCATAAACGGGGGGGGGGTAGAGAAGGGGCTGCTTGGTGGAGATGAGGCTAGGTGGCTTGTGAGGGTGATATCTGTGTGTACTCGAATGACTGCGTAAGTTAGAGCGTGAGTGAGGTAGTGAGGTAATAAGTGGATTGAGTGAGTGAGTGAGGCAGCGAGTGAGTGAGTGAGGCAGCGGGTGAGTGGGTGAGTGGGTGAGTGGGTGAGTGATGCAGTGAGTGAGTGAGTGAGTGAGTGAGTGAGTGAGTGAGGCAGTGAGTGGGTGAGTGGGTGAGTGGGTGAGTGATGCAGTGAGTGAGTGAGTGAGTGAGTGAGTGAGTGAGTGAGTGAGGCAGGGAGTGAGTGGGTGAGTGGGCAAGGCAGTGAGTGGGTGCTTGCTGACGGGCTGCGTGCCTACCTCTCAGACACAGGAAGGTGAGGAAGTCCTCGGTCTTGGGCTTGCGTCGCGAGAGGTCGGTGATGCCGGAGGGGGCGGGCAGCGTGGCGTCGGCCACCTTGACTGGCGTGGTGCTGGGGGAGTTGGGCTGCGACTGGGCGAACTTCCTCTGGGCCTGCAGTCTGGGTCTGGAACACACACACATCGGCACACAATGTTCACACACACAGCTTTGTACAGTATACATACCCACTCGCAGATAAAGGTACACACAAAACAGAAACACACAGCCAAGTACAGCACAGAACGACACAGACGGATCGAGCCAGGTCGACCTTGTCTGTCTGTCTGCATCCTGAGCACACTATCGTCCCCGGTGAAAAAAGCCTGCGTGAAGCGAGTGTACCACAGCAGTGACCGTTTGCCCGGGAACACTGTCCCTCGTCCCTCTGACAGAGCGGCCACTCCCAGGCCACTCCCAGGCGCGTGTTTGTCACAGCAATGTCCCGGGGAGGTCCGAACCACGTCACTCTGGCGTCAATGCACTAAGAGCCTCGTTCACCCGAGAGGTCGTCACCCTTCCCGACCTCTCTTCCAACACACACACACACACAACACATCTAAAAACTACAGGCACCCCCCCCCTTAAATCGGCACACGCCGCCGGTGTTCCGTGGCGGTAACTGGCGATTTGAGATTTGTGTCTGCCGTCTTCCGAAACCTAATTAAGTTCTCCATTAGACAGTGGCGGCACCTTCGCCCCGGCTGACAAATGATAACACGCTACAAAGGAGGTTTCAAATTGCCGCCTGACTTCCAAGGCCGGCTTCTCCTTTATGCTCAGTATCTCCCCTCCTGCTCGCTTTTATCGTGGCGGCACAAGTTTTTTACGGGGGCTTTTCAGATCACGCTCTCTCTCTCTCTCTCGTTCTGTCGCTCCTTCATTTCTTTCGATGCCGTGGAGGGTTCCGGAAGCCGTGCCGGAATATTAAGAGGAAGACCGACGCTGCCCTCACAGCTCACCAGACGTCTTTATCTCATGCACACAAACGCACAAGCAAAAACACAATCTCATGACATCAAACCGCCCCCCCCCACACACACACACACACACCTTTCAAAAGACACACACACTCCTGTCCCCTGTCTCCCTACGCCCCCTCGTCTCCCCGCCGTCAGTCGTCGGGCAGAAAAAGACGTGGGGCCGCCACCGGCGTGCAAATTAAATTCCACATCCAATCAGACGCTTGTTACCGGCTGATTTGGCGGCGGCGCCGGCTCCTCCGCCGCGCGGCAGACACAGACGGCGGAGGTAATTGATTCCGACCGCCCCTCACTGTGATCGGAGCCTCAGCGTGTGTGACTGCAGGCTCGTATCTGTCATCGAGCTCCGCCAGAGAAGGTGGGGAGAGGAGGAGGGGGGGGGAGCTGCTTGCTTTATGAGACCCAGCGGTTATTTCGACATTTTTCAGGGAGCGAGAAAAATACAAAGTGAAAGGGTGTGTGCGGCTGGCGTTTGTCTGTGAGCTGTTAAGGGAATGGAGGTGTGTGTGTGTGTGTGTGTGTGTGTGTGTGTGGTGGGGTGACATGCCAGAGAGCACTGACTGAATTCCGTTCGTAACGCTGGGGGGGCTGAGCTTTTCCGATTACACTTCGATCTACACAGAGGCGTGCGGGCAAAATGTGCCAATTTCATGTTAGCTGTGCGTTAATGCAACCTTTTACTGGAGCTACATTTCTGTGCCAGGGAACAAAAAAACGAAATATTTGCTTTCAGACGGTTGAAAAGGTGACTACAAAAGGCTGCCGTTTCCTCGTCTGGGCACAGATGGATAAAAAGCAAAATGAGGAACTCCAGGGGTTGCAGTTCAATCACCTCCACGGCGGTATCCTGACAGGTGTCAATGCAGGGGGCACACTCTGGGCTCGGTGTGCGTCTGCTACTCTGACACAGGGCCAATCTGCTGCGCGCATGTGTGTGTGTGCGCGAGATCAGGTGTGTGCCTGTGTTCCTGCACATAACAAGTAGCGAGGACGGGAGTGAGAGGAGTGAGAGAGAGAAAGAGAGTACAAGAGGGAAAATAAACAACCTTAAACCAAAGCAAGCCAGGGCCAGGGGGAAGAAGCCTAACGTGCCTCGTCACACCTTCTGGTGGGAATTGTTGCCGACTCGACGGGGCGGGGACCATATCGTCGCCACGCAAACAGAGGGGATCGCTTTCACGGGCCCGGCCGGTGGTCAGGCTGTTAATGGAGCCCGGATCGCTTTTCACACAGAGCGACGGGCTGACCGTAAAAACATGAGCCAGCAGAAGTAGAAGAGGAACAGTGTGCCTACATCAGGCATCGCAGGCCCTGTAGAACTGGACCGGGGGGGAAGCCTGAAGGAACGGACAGACTATGAGAGGAAGGAGGGGTTGTGGTGACATGAAGGGAAGGAGAGAGAGTTGGGTAAAAGAGGAGTAGGAGGTGGAGACTAGGACTGAGAGGTGGATGAAGTAGAGAGTCTTATCCTCCACACAGCCAGCATGGTGACAAACACAACCTGACAAATACACGTCCCCCCCGTCCGGTCCCCAAAACAGTTGTTAACGCTCGCCCAAACACACAACCACCTTTTCAAACACACCCCAAACTCAGTCCCTTCATCCTGGCTTACCCCCTAAACAGGCTCATAACTAGACGCAGACAGTAACCAAATAGGGCGATGAGCTTGTTCACCGAAAGCCTTTGGTAATCCGACCTGGATCCGTTTTCACGATGTGCCTCATGAACGGGGGATCTATTTAACTGCCGCTCGGCCGTTAAAGAGGAGGACGGTTTAAGACGGGCCAATAAAAAGACGGGGACCACTCCGCTCCCAACTTCCTGTCTAGACGGCGCCACAGCCGTGCTGACCACTTAAGGGCACTTTCTTTTCTTTTTTTTACGGGCCTATCCTTGTCCTTGCTGTGCCACAGCGGGCCTAGAGGGTGGGACCTGATTGGTCGGGTCGTGAATGGTGCCATGTTCACACTGCGAGTAAGTCCTCGGTGAGTGTTTACTGCTCAGGTTAGACCAATCATATATTTGATCTCGACATAAACGTGGCCGATATCTGATTCCAGTCTGAACTGGTCACGACACTGAACTGACCCGCATGCGTCGAAGAACAGAGACCGTTTGCCTGGTGCAAAAAAAGCGAACCCTTCTGAGGTCTTAACACCTCCCTGACCATCCCCTCCCTCTACACCAGCTGTCCTCCACGTCTGGACTGACCTACTGACTTCTGCCAGAGTGGAATACAAAAGAACAGCAATCTTAGAATGTTGTTGGAATGTTGTTAGAATGAAGAAAAAGTCACATGAATCAAGACTCGACTGTTGTTTTGACTTATGTCGCACACCGCATGATATCCAGACCAGTATCCAATTTAGGACCCCGTGAAAGTAGCCCAAGACAGACTTCAGACCCCATGTGATGTGCGATGGTCACACACTGTGGATAAAAAGAAGAGTTCTGAGTCTTAAGAACTAAAGAATAATCAGATTTAGCCCCCTTCTGTCTGCGTGTGAAGGCTGCCTAGTTGGGCCTATTGGCTTGTACACAAACCCGTGTCAACAAGGATCTCCTTAGTTGAAATAGTGTGGTTAGAAAGGGGTATGTATCGAGCTATAACCATCCACACAGTCTTGCCTTTGAGGAGAACCAGAAGAGATAACCTGGCCTCTTTTCTGCGTGGACACGGAGAGGGAGGAAAGCGCCGCCGAAAGAATGCTAAGCGTTTCCACGGCGACGCTCCGGAGGACTCCGTGACCTTTCGGAGCGCCCCCGACGTGTAAACGTGAACCTCTCATCGGGCCGAGATGGATTCGTTCGCATGTGAGCACGTGCGCTCCTGAGAGGAAGCAGATGTCGGGGGAACCGCCAAACGTGCCCAGAGGTAGAACGAGGGAGGCCCCGGTCCGTCGTTCTGAAGAAGGGGGGGCGGGGGGACGATTTGGGATGACGCGGCGTGCTTTTCGGAGGGCGCTCGGCTCTTTCGGAGGGGAAAGGGGAGGGGGCTGTGTGCGAGGAACAGATCGGTGCGAGCAACAAAGAAAGAAAGAAATTGACATTTGAAACGTCAATATAAAACAGGAGGAAAAGGACACGAACCAGACAAAAGGAAGTTAACAGAGGTGGGGAGCAGGCACGATAACCAATCAAACGAAAGACGGGGAGAGACCGACTTGAGACTGAGAAAGCCAGACACTGACGAGACAGAAAGGAGGGAGGGAGGGAGAGAGAGGAAGAAGGAGGTGTGGAACACCTGCAGCAGCAGGAAGAGGCCGGCCCCGGAGGTGGGAGGTGGTGGGATTACTGCAAGACCTCCCCCCCCCCTGTCTTCCATAGCTAATCACACCTCTCTGTTTCTCTCTTCTCTCCCCCCCCCCACCCCCTCCGATCCTCCCAGCCCCACCGCTTTCTTCAAAGGCAGGCCCCGGCTGTCTGATGTAACATGTGCCGCCGCGCTGCCGATTTAGCTCTCAGACCAGGCACCAGAAGAGGGGAGGGAGACCGCATGCATCCTCTCCTGGGCCAAAGAACCCGCTCTGCCGACCAGCCAGTCACTACAGGGCTGTAGAACACACAGGGCTGTGTGGGAGCCACTGCAGGTTCAACAGTTCAGCAGGCTTCCTTCCTCCCGTGGCCCTGAGCCCCCTCTTCCCTCCCACAATCACCGCCATCAGCAGAGGACTTAGGACCGACTTGCAGACAGAAAGGTACACCGCCATTGAATAACACACAAGTAAAGGAAGACAAATAGCACCATCACCCCCTCCGCCCCACACAGACATTCTGTTCAAATGGTAGTGGAGGCTGGCCGGTCTAAACACAGCAGGTCTGACACACACACACAGACACACACACAAACACACACACACACTTTGGCTAATGTGTTTATTGCTTTTCTGCCTGTGGTTGTCCAGCACGTAGAAGAGAGATGGCTTGCACTGGGCTGACCCTTTGACCCGTGTTGTGACCTCCTGCAGAGCACACACACACACTCAACTGTAACCGAAACATGGAGAAAGACCCACGCCCCGGGAGGGGGGGCCGGGAGACAGAGACACAAACACAGACTGGGACTTCCCCCTGAGGAGGTGGCTCAGTGTAAAGTATGGAGTCTGCCCCGGCCCTTGTCACGACAAAACAAGGGGATTCTATTCCGGCAACAATAAAACTCGCGAAAAAACTACTTCACTGCAAACAATGTCCCGAAATAACCTGAGAGGAAACAACGGGACTGGAAAAGAGCCAGCGCAGACAGATTCAGAGAGAGAGAGAGGGAGAGAGAGAGGGAGACTCAGCTCTCTGTCTCTCTCTCTCTCTCTGTCTCTCTTTATTTGCGCAGGGAGCTATTCTGACGGCGGCGTTTAAGCAGCGATGCGTCGTGCCGGCAGGGATTGTTAATATCCTAAAGAGCTGCCATCTTAAACCAGGAAGACTCCCGAGCCTAGAGAACCCAGAGAAAGGGAGAGCAGGGGAGACAATGAGAGACGAGTTAAGGGGATTTGTCCAGAGAGAAGGAGCGAGCGAGAGAGACAATGTTAAATCAATGAAAATGAAATGTCTCCCACACACACACGCACACGCGGGGTTAGAGAGGGGAGATAAACGGAGACGATGAGAGCGAACGGGAAGGAGTTGGGAGGCGAGAGACGACACGCACACACACACTTACACACACTAACACACACACACTTAACCCGACAACAGCGCGAGGCAAGAGGAGTGTCTCTAAAGCGAACACACAAGGAGGTTTAATAAAGACTTCTACTACACACACACACACACACAGCCAGGGGCATGCAATGCCAAATGTGAGTACTCTTACTCATACACACACACGGCAACGCCCTGACTGCGCCGCCCAAACTAATAAGCGTTTGTTGTCTTAATCCAGCCCGCACGCACGTGTGCGTGTGCGTTTAAAACATGCACTTTGTGTGTTCACGTACTGTGGAGGCGTGTGTGTTTTTTCGTTGTGTTCCTTTTGAACTCTTCCTCCTTGGCAACCCGACAGTGATTGAGGAGCGTTGTGTTCGTACTGCATTCCTGTCCTCGGTGTTCACCTGCTGATAAGCATCGCTCCACACCAGTCTTACCATCACATGGTCGCTACACACCAGCTTGTGTGTGTGTGTGTGTGTGTGTGTACACACACACGTGTGTGTGTGTGTTGGGCGCTCGGATACATGAAATAATGACAGCGCGAGTGGCCCTGAGTTATGGCGCCGTCTGCGGTGGCGAACTGTGATTCGTCTTGACGCGTTTCCCGCCGAACCCACTTTACACACACTTCCATTTACAGTACAGCTGATCGATACCGTTATTACAGCTCGCTGGTGTGCGTGAGCGCGTTTCGGACGTGCGGGTAAGGGCTGTTTATGTCTTTCTGATATGGTACGAGCGATTATGGATTACTGACGGGGGGGGAAAAAAAACCATTGTTGACACTATGAGGAGCGCGTGTGAATGTGTGTGCGCCGGGGTTCCAGCCCGTGCACGTGTGCGCGTGTGTGTGCGTGTGTGTGTATACTTGGCACTTAAACGTACAAGCACAACAAACAGGCGTCTGAATGGGAGAAGCACTACTTGGCCGGGAGAACAGAGGACGGCAGGAACTGAAAAGGAACTGGGTGAAGGGGAGGGAGGGTGGCGTTCCAAGTCTGGTCACAATGACTGAACTCCTGCCTTTGCAGCTCCGAGTACAGCCACAGGCTTTTAAGTGGAAAGGGGGCGGGGCGGGAGGGGTGTGTGTGTGTGTCCTGGGAAGGCAAACAGAGCCGCTGTCTCAAACGCCTGCGTTGGAGACGAGACACGGAGGGGCTCAGACCTGCAGCCAAATCCCCCCTCAGCAGCACCTGCACCTCCTTTTCTCCTCCTCCTCCTCCTCCTGCTGGTGGTGGTGGGCAGTGCCAGGTGTGAGAGGTCCTGGCGTCGGCTCAGTCGAGCCGCCCTGGTGGAGGCTGGTGAGGAGGCGCAGAGTCACCGTTCTCCCCACCACACACACACACACACACACACGCACGCAAGCCTGGCTCTGAAGCACGCCACACACGCAGAGTTCTACACCGACTCGTGTTCCACTCGCACACCACACACACACACTCGCGCGCGGGGGCCTGAGCGAATGCCAAGCGCTGGCGTGGCAGAGCGCTCATTAGAGAGAGAGAAAGGGAAAGAAAAGGGAGAGAGAGAGACGGCCTTTCTTCGTGCCGCTCCCTGCGAGGGGAGAACTAATGAAAAACCCAGAGAGCGCTCCCTCAGAAAACACGCAGGCTTTTGTCGACGAGCGTGTGTGCGCGCGCGTGTGCGTGCGTGTGCGTGCGTGCGACCCTGCCAATGAGTGAATCAGGCTAGTTAATGACCGGGGTCTCCACACTGGAAGGTCCGATTAAAGCTATCGAATGACAGGTATATGGACGAGGCAGGTGCAACACACACACACTGATGCTGTGGGGATAATGGGCGTTTCATGAGACGCCCCCAGAGGGTCTGGGTCAGGCATTTACTGCACACGGACATCTGCTGCAGACTCCGCCCACTGCTTAGAGCGCAATACCCCCACCCACCCACCCACACAACCCAACACCCCCCCCCTCACACACACACACGCATAGCCCAACACTGCTTTGAAGGCGCATTTCGCTCCATTTTGGGGTTTGTTTTCTGCACACTGAGTTATTCATCGGGCTCTTTCAAAACAAATGAAAAGGAGGCGGGGTCAGGAGGCTCCGTCGCCCGGACAGGCGGGATGATTACACTACTTTGTGGTGTTGTTGTTGATGTGTGCAGAGCACCACATCCTGGGTTCCCAGTGAGGACAAGAGAGGAGGGGAGCCCTCCATGCTGGCCCCAGGTCAGCTGCTCCCAGTGAGGAGAGGAGCCCTCCATGCTGACCCCAGGTCAGCTGCTCCCAGTGAGGACAGGAGAGGAGCCCTCCATGCTGACCCCAGGTCAGCTGCTCCCAGTGAGGACAGGAGAGGAGAGGAGCCCTCCACGCTGGCCCCAGGTCAGCTGCTCCCAGTGAGGACAGGAGAGGAGCCCTCCATGCTGGCCCCAGGTCAGCTGCTCCCAGTGAGGACAGGAGAGGAGCCCTCCACGCTGGCCCCAGGTCAGCTGCTCCCAGTGAGGACAGGAGAGGTTGAGAACAGACTGATTCAGCAGCATTCTCCAGCAGGACGCTCCGGCCAAGAGACCCAGCCGAGCGTGCCAGGGAGAGTTCCTGGGACGGCCAACCATAACAAACCCTGGAAGCGCCAGGTGAGGGGGGGTTGGAGCGGGGGATGTGCGAGGGACGGGTTTCTCTGAGGGCACAGCTGTTTCGTTTGGTGTTTTTCCTGCTCCTGAAGGCCCGGTTTCACTCAAGCCCTCACACAAACACACACACTTTCACTTCTGCCTTGAGCCACTGTCAAGGCGAAGGCTAGGGAACAGTTGCATGAGAAACACAAGTTCCCAACTCAAAATAGCCACATATTGAGGCGTGTGTGTGTGTGTGTGTGTGGGGGGGGGAGGGGAATGTTATTGTGTTAAATGTACCCTTCCCTCTATTCACCAATAAACTTTTAGAGAGTTTATAGAGTTTTTGAGAGATAGTGAGCGTGTGTGTGTGGGCGGGGGAGTGGGGGGGGGTGCCACAGGAAAACTAATCGAGTGGCTGCGGGGGCCGCCCTTCTTTTGTTACGAGCCCGGCCGTCCGCTCTCCTCTCCCTCGCCCCGCAGAAGTAAACACCGGCATCCCCCCCTAGCGATGGGCCTGTTTGGAGTTCCTTTCCTGGCCACGGCCCAGAGACCCAGTTCATCGTTGTGGTACAGTACTCTCTCTCACTCTCTCTCTCTCTCTCTTGCTCGCTCGCCCTCCTCTCTTTCTGACACCTCATAATTCGGTTGTCTGGGTTAGTGTACTCTCTGCCAGACTGCAGGGAGGACAAGACAGGAAAGGGAAAGAGAGCGAGAGACAGAGAGAGAGAGAGGGAGGCAGCCCAGACTGAACTCAACAGAAGAGCGACTGCACGTTGCTCACCTGCGACTGATTACCATGATCCTTTTCCTCTGGCCGGCCGTAAAGTAGAAGTGTTTGTGTCTGACTAGCTGGCTTCTCGTGAAATCGCCTGCAAGGGCTCTAGTGCTGGCTGTGACCGCGTTAAACCACATACACACCACGTGTGTATCATGTATACATCATTCCCTCCTTCACACACAGACACCCACCTCTTCTTAGCGGGGCCTTCCTCCGAGTACTCGCTGCTTCCGTCCGTGCTCTGGGAGCGCCCGGCGTCCTTGTGGCCGCCCTTGGAGCCCGAGCCGCCGCGCTGCCCATTGGCCAGGGAGCCTGAGGGAGGAGGAGAGAGGAGGGTGGTTAAAGGTCAAGTACGTATAAGAGAGAGAGGGAGGGAGAGTTGGTTTTTGGGGTGAAGAAGGTTATCAAATCTCACACAGCCTGCAAGTTGTTTTCCTGCGACTTCATACGACAGACCCCTTGATTGGCTGACTAGCTTGATTGACACCCCCCATGACTGGATGGCGACTGGCACGGGATTCACCGATCACGTCCCTCCTACTTGGCACCACCCATCCTACACTCCCCCCCCTCCCCCTCACCCCCAATCCACAAACACGCCTCCCTGAGATGCCATTCGACTGACGCTTCGAAAAGAGCGCGTTTTGTTTTTGACGGCGGCGCAAACCTGAATCACAGGTAAGATCATTATAAGTAGCGCGATGATGACAAACGAGCTCTCGGCCTCCTCTGAAGACCTGCCAGGAGGAGAGGAACAGTGGAAGAGAGGAGCGGCCAACGCGAGCCTGGACGCTTTGAGGTGTTACCGAGAGTCGGGTGAGTCAGAGTGAGTCACCTGAGGTCTGGCGAACACTGCAGGAGGAGCGCACGCACGCCGGGGCACGCCGGGGCAAGCCTTTACCTGTGAGCGGCGGCACAGTCATGGAACAGGCCCCGGTCCCAGGCAGTGGGTGAGGCGGGAGCCGTCGCGGAGCTGTGAGTAAAGAGCGCTGTAAAGTAGGTCATCGAGTCTGGAGGCTTCCTGTGTGTTTGATCAACTCTCAGACCCCCTCTCGTCTACAGGGGGCCCCCTCTGGGTGAGGGGTTGTTTGCAAAACCCGACCCCAAAACGTCCTCGACAGTGGGATTTAGTCAACCTATCTAGGAACGGGTGGGTGGGGGAGGGAGGGGCGGAGGGGGGGGCTGGGGAATGCTCAAGCTGCCCTCGCCTCCCTCCCCCCTCCCCACGTCTTATCTGAGGTGTTTTACATATGTCCGTCTCACATGGCCGCCTGTGTGAGTGGCTCCCGACGGGCTGGCTGCCTGGCAGGCAGGCAGGGAGGGGAGGGAGGGAGGGGGAGGAGAACTCAACTCTAGCCCCAGGTCTCAGTGAGGCCTAGCCCAGACGGGCGTGGAGGTGAGGGAGGGGGGAGAGGGGGGGGGTGTCAGATCATCCCCCCAGGCCGTACTAGAGGGGCCCTAATCAGATTTATGCGTGCTTAACTAAGCCCATCGCTTTGGTATGCCCACATCCTGCTCTCCAGAGATAGAAGGAAGTGCGGAGAGAGAGAGAGAGAGAGAGAGATGAGAGAGAGAGAGAGAGAGAGAGAGAGAGAGAGAGAGAAGACGGCGAATCAAAAAGAGAAAGAAAGTGCAGGAGAGAAAGAGAGAGGGCATGGGAGAGCAAACGAACGAGAACGACAAAAAAAGAGACGATATAAAAGATGGAGGGGGGGAGGGGTAATGTTAATACATTGTAGTGTAGCGTTGCATGATCCATTAGTAAGAGCCGTCATGAGTAATGAGTAGAACTAGCAGACTGGAGAATAGGATTTGGAGGAGCGGCTAGGAGAGGGGCATTACTTTAATTATGCCCAATAACAAAACACTGGAGAGTAATGACACAGTAACGCCGTGTTTGTTGGAAGAAGGGGGCTTGACAAGGTGACGCGTGTGCATGTCAACAACATAGTGTTGGTGTCGTGAATCACATGTTTTCCACTGGGATGAATATAGCCAACAACAACGGGACAACTTGCCAACCACGTTTGGGGAATTTATTTTGGAATATAGCATTTTTTTGCGTCTGGGGAAACAATATATGTTTTCAACACGGTGCTTTCGCGATACTGCGCGACAGAGGCCCACGGGGACTAAAAGGAGGAGAGAAAGATCCGGATTGAGCAAGTGGGCTTTGTCGGCCCCCGTGGGGCAGGTTGAAAGCGTCCACACAACATTTCAAGAACGGTTGTCTTAGTGGTGCCGGCTGAAATTCCATCTCCCCTGTGATTGGTCCTGAGCCCATCTCGTCCTCTGACAGTTCCGGTGTGCACCTGGTGGCAGAAGGCATTTGTGTGTGTGTGTGTGTGTGTGTGTGTGTGTGTGTGTGTGTGTGTGTGTGTGTGTGTGTGTGAGAGAGGAGGAAGGGGGTGGGGGGGGGCATAGGTGACACATACCAGAGGGCACCAGCCCCAGACCCCTAAACCCCCCCCGTCTCCCTCCCTCCCTCCCGGCCCCTCCCCTAGCTTGGACGGCAGCCATCCCTTCCATCAATGACACAGAGCAGCCAGGAGGGCGGAAGGAGGAGGGAGAGATAGAGACGCAGATAGAGAGGGGGGGGGGAGAGGGGAGGAGCTGGGAGTCTGGGGAGAGAGGCTGATAGGACGTGGGCAGACCGAGTGGGAGAGGGGAGGAAGGAAAGAGAGAGAGGATGTGGGTCAATGAAAGAGTGCCAGGGAAAGAGAGAGAGAGAGAGATAGGAAGGGGGAAACGGAGATAAGAGGGGAGAGACGGAGGCAGGGAGAGCAGAGAGGCAGAAACGGAAGGAGGAGGGGGGGGCGGAAGAGAGCCGCCTCCTGAGCGAGCGTGCGGTAACCAGAGGCCCGTCGACGTGTAACGAAACCCTGCGTCGAGAGAGAGGGACGAGAGGAGGGAGAGAGAGAGACCGAAAGGATAGAGGAAACGGAGGGACGCGCATGGGCATGATGTCATTTTGCGCGGTAACGCAGCGCCAAAAGAGAGCGAGGGAGGGGGGGGGGAGACGACGACACACACATCAACAAGGAGGAGCTGGAGGAAAAGATGGATGCCTGCCAGCCAGCGGGAGGTAAAGTGTCCGGAGAGACGGGCTGGCGGCTGCTTATGGGAGAGTGTCTGAGACGGGCAGAGAGGTGAGGAGAGAGGGGGCTGACACACACTCTGGGCTGCGGATGTGTGAGTGTGTGTGTGTGTGAGAGTGTGGGTGTGTGTGTGGGTGGGGGGGACGGATATGATCGACTCCACTCTCCCTGCTCCTCGTCCAAACCGACAGCTAGCCACACCCCATTTAAAGGAGACAGGCATTGCTTGGCGCTGAATAGATTTGAATAGGGAGAGGGAGTGTGAGGGGTGACAGGAAGGAAGGAGGAGCGGGGAGGAAGAGGGAGGCTGGGAGAAAGGGAGTGGGGAGAAGAGATGAAACGGGGGGGGGGTTGCTGTTGTCATGGGGAGACTACGGGCAGGTCGACATGCCCTCACTTTTCCGGGCAAAAGCGGCGCATATATTCATCCCCTGACCTGCAGCCTCGACGCAGCCCCCCCCCCACACACAAAAAAAAACCCCTGCCCGTTTCCAAAATGTCCGACCTCTTCACGTACGCACGCAGGAACGTACAAGCAGCAGGAGCCTTCTCAACGCGCCGGTCGGGGAACCTCTCCCAAATGGCCCGTCTCACCTCAAACGCGAGTGTGTACGGCTGCCTTCTGCGATACACACAGCCAGAGCCCCCCCACGGCCAGCCCTCTCTGGCCCAGACAATCAGGACCCCCCCCCTCAGCCCATTTAGATCTGCTCCTTCTTTGTGTTGCCTCCCATTAGAAAAAGGCTCTGCTGTTTTTCCCCCCCAGCGTGTGGAGAGGCCCGGGCGCACACACACACACACACACACAGAGACACACACACACAGCCTTTCTAACAGCTCATTCTTATTCAGACGATAAGGTCAGCTACCCACTGCTGCTTAAAAAGGCCCAAGGAGGCCTGGAGTGGCAGTGCCGAGAGGAGAGAGGGAAACAGAGGGGGAGAGAGAGAGATAACGCAACAAACACAGGAAAACAGGCCTTGCACTATCCCACCGAGTGGAAAGGCGGTTACACACACAAAAAGAGAGACAAATACAAAGAAAGAAAATTGTTAACCTACATCTTAAACCCCAGACACAAGCCTGTTTTGGTTGGGTGAAAACTTTCAGGTCTTTTTTATTTCATTTTCCTCCTCCTCTCTTTTCCTTTCTCCTCACCCTCCCTTCCCGGAGACTCTGTTTCGTGTTACGGTGTGTAGTGACAGCTGAGAATAGCTTCTAAGGCGCGTGTGAACTTCAATCTCCCCGTGCTTCGCCTGGGATATTTGGAAGCAGCAGTGTCAAACAGCGAGCCGGCATCCCGGCTGACTTCAAACCGGCTCCTTCTTCCACGGCCTCACTCTCAGCTTCCTCTCTTCGCTTCCCTCACAGACAGAACTCCCTGAGATTTCCTTAGGTGTCTCCTGAGTGAAACAAGCCATCTTTACCCCCCCCCCTCCCCTCCCTTGCCAGCAAATACTGAAACGTGGTCGAGCCACGGTGAAATGGGTCCCGAGGGGGCCAACGTACCGTCCATGTTAGTGGTTCCGTCTCCATCCAGCTGCCGTTTCTGTGCACTCTTGAACTCCTTCAGAGAGAGGTATAGCACCTTGCGCACCACTCGCTCCTCCGACCATGGGATCCCGTCACTGTCATCCTGCAGGGGGAAAACACAAGGCGGGAAATGGGCGTTAGCATTAGCATTAGCTTCAGGGAAACATGTGTTTCTTGTCTGGTGGAGACAGACTGACAAGACGGGCGAGATGATGTCACTGTGTACAGGGTCAGAGGTCTCGGGGGTAAAAGCCCTTTCTGACCCCGGTGTCATTCTGTTTTCGGATACTGTAAAAAAAACGTACATTTAATTCAACCTCACATGGACTACCATAAATAAAGCCATAGCCTATAGCCTACCCTACGTGGAGTGTGTTGTGTGCAGAAAAAAGCCCGCCTCCCCAGTGCATAAAATAATAGATTCTATTCAACTGAGGGAAATAGTATGCTTAAATGGACTTCTGTGGTGGAGGATTTTTTTCCTTGCAGAGCTTTAATCCAAAAGCAGGTCTCTGTTGAGTGCCATAACATAAATAAGCATGTTTTTGCTCCCGCTCACTGCACTGGCGCCTTTTGATGTCGAACAACGCTAATGGCAAAGGGAAATGAGATTAGTACAAGACTGACAACAAAGGCTGCATTAAGAATAATATTATTATTGCACAAATGGCTTTTGTAGTCCTCGCTAACAAGCGAATTTGGGAATTTCGACAATAGTCGGCTACTCATCTGAAGAAAAAACTGGGGGATATAGACGGGGGAATCTGCACTGTGCAAGGCCACATTGCCGACCAACGGTGCCTTTAAAGCCTTCATTTATGGGAATTATAACTCAATAAATAAATGGGTAGGCTTCATAAAGTCGTCTCGTCCCGATGATTATAAGTTACATCCCACTTGTCGGAAACGAACAAGTGTGCAGAGAGAGGACGCGGAGATGAATCCGAGCAGAGCTGAATAGTGATCCGCCGTTTCACTCAATGACTCGAGTCGGATCATTTGAATTGCTTCGGCGGCAGCTGCAGACCAAAATGACATCAGCCTGGATGTATTAAAGGGTTTCCACCTCGAAGGGGAAATAATTACTCTGGGACATCTTATCGGAGCCATAATAACTGATAACGGCCGGAGAAATCCATTAACGGGGAGCGCACTCGTAAAACGCCGACACAAATTCCATGTCTCGCGCACGCACGCTCGCAGAGCAAGGGCGCACCTAATAAAGCTTTAGCTTTGCTGTTGCGAGTGTCCACGTTTGCGTGCTTGCGTGTGTTTATCACTTGGGGCGGTTTAGTTTGCGATTAGGCATTCTGTTAAACCCAAGTTTAAATGTCTGTCCAGGTTGTGAACAGTCCCTCCTGAAGCACCGCCTGTCTCGACTCGCAGACCTAGCCCACGTCACCAGGACACAGACAGGATGGCTAATGGAGAACAGATACGGTAATAGAGGAGCACTTCCGCTGGCTATTGGACTCATCTGCAATGAGCCACGACATTAAACTGCTACATCTAGCCTACGTGCGCGGAGGCGATGAGTTGGTACATTCTCTGTATTTTTCAATTCAGTGACCTATCGAGATTTTCCTCTGGTGTGTGATGTAGCCTAGATGGTTGAAAACAACAGCCCCAGAACAAGGAATAAGGTGTCGTATCCAAGGCGGTAGGCTATGACTACGTGACAGTACGTTGCCTACAGGGACCCAGACACGCACAGCCAACACAAACGCAACACACGCAAGAGAATGCTCGAGTAGGAGAGGTGAGAAACCACCACAGCTGTTACCATATATGAATTCCTGTGTGACAACGCACACCCACACTCTCTCACACACAAAAGGTCGTACATAAACACATTCACAAAACCTCAAGCGCTCCGACTCACGGTGAACTGCACATGCTAACTTGCAGAAAGGAAGTTCTAGCAATGGTTTTATATCCAAGCCACAACGTGACGACAGTGTATGTTTGTGCCTGTGTGTCTGTGTGTATATGTGTGATACTGTAGCCTGCCAGGTAAACACCAATCACAAATCACAGTGGCTGGCATGCCCTCTCTGTCTGGCACCAGGCCAGACACATACTGAGTCTTTGGCGTCTCCCTCTCTCTCACACACACACACCACACACACACGCACGCACACACACAAACACAGCACTTCTTACAGTACTGAGCAGTCTGCACCCAGGGTGCAGACCAGAGATTTAGCTGAAAGTTTGTGTTGTGTGTGAGGTTTTATTTCCCCCCACCCCCCACCCCCACTTTCTCCCTACTTTCTCTCTCCCTCTCTGGTTCCCCCAGAGCTTGGCAGCCCGCCAGAAATATTTCCTTCCCCTCGCGAACATGGCAACAGCGCTTTCCAAAACGCTGAGTGGAGGCTTTCCGTCAGCTGTGAGGCCCAAACAGAAGCAGCGAATGCAGCCGATTCACTCTGACACAGACGCACACGGCCGTCTTTTCCCTCGTCTTCCCTCTCACAACGCATCCTGGTAAGTAAGTAAGGAGGGGGGGCTAGGGAGGTTGCCGTGGCGATGCCCAGGCGCTCTTCAGAGACGGCGTCTTGGCAGAGGTGGAGCTCAGACAGGCGAAGAGCGCTGGCACGGGCACAGAGACGGCACACGAGCCCCCTTACCTGCTCTCATAGGAGCCCCCAACACACACACAGCCCAGCTAATGAGCGCACGGGGCCCTTTGTGTGTGTAGCGGAGCGCTGAAACAGGCACGCAGCGCCACGCACCATCTCAGCCTCGCATACAAACACACACACACACACGTCAGACCTGTACCTCCACAGGGATCCACAACTCGCTGCCTTTCAGAAGCCCCAGTACGCACCAGTGTGGATCACACACACACACACAACTCTGAGATCAAGAGTTTCTTTATCAATTTCCCAGGTCCCAACTGAGCAGGAGCAAATAGGGTGTGGGAGGATTGGGAGGTCCCTAGACAGCTGTCTGTCACCACAGACGTGTTAGCGTGCATTAGACAATAGAAACCCAGCCCATTGTGCTCTTCATGTGACAGGCCTCCCCATACACTAACCCTCGTCTGATTCTCACAACCATCGCTCACCCTGCGGAATCAGCTCAAGACACGGCCGCCGAGCATTATCGCCCGATAATCATTTTAAATACTCAGATCGGTACTCACTATGAAGTACTCGGTACTTGTCAGGGAGTTTGGGGGGAGCGAAGGATGGGAGGGGTGGGGGGGGGAGGAAGTACATACTAACATGATTCCCACAACTGATTCCTCAAACCGATGAGGGATTTAGTTCCACTCCTATATTAATAAAACAATGTGGCGTGTGGAATCTATTAATAGCCGCAGCGGCCGATTGGATCTGGATCTCATCAGCGTGGAATGTGGGCCACGAGCCAGGCAAGCCCCGCCCCTCCCCCGGCTGAAATGTGTTATTATAACACACATTCCTTGGAATGGGGAGAAGTGTGTGTGTGTGTGTGTGTGTGTGTGTGTGTCTGAGGGGTTACTCTGTGTTCGTATAGGATAGCCTACATGCTTGTATTCAGTAGCTAGGAGGATATCCCTCTCTCTCCCTCCTGCACACGTGTGTCCCAGATGCCTCGCTCGCCCCTCGTGTGGGACGGGGCAGAGGATCGCAGGGGGACGAACTCAAACACCCTGATGATGAACTCCAGCCCGTGTGGACGTGCGGAGGGGCCCTCGCACGCCCGTGTGGACAAGCCCTCGCACGCTCGCAGGCACGGGAGCGACGGGCAGAATGTCACCGGCCGCGCCGTCGACTTCACCGTTGACACTCGGCGAGGCGGACGACACAGTGGGCTGCGACGGTCACAGGTTCGGCGTGCCTTGCTCAGCGGGAGGCGTGTTCACATGGCCCGCGGTGCGTCCACGGCTTAGCCATGTGCTTCTCACAGGGTGTTTACCCTCAACTTCTGACCACTGGAGATATGCAAACACACACACGCACCTGCCCTCAGCTTTGTTAATCATATCAGCTGTCTCCTCTGGTGGAGTACTGTGTAGGCAAACTTTCCCTCACACACACACACACACACCACATCTCTCTCTTCCTGCACCAGGGCTTACGCCCTGCGGCAGGCTTAAGTGACAGACTGTCAGAGTCACTCTGCCTGGGCGAACACAAACACATCGTCCTTGTAAAAGTGGAACAGCGAGTAGCAAGTACCAGCCTAGGTCTGGAACATGTGCTTCTTTCTACAGCAATAAATCACATCTTTGAGAAGGTTGGTGTGTGTGGGGTGGGGTGGGGGGGAACTATATCAAGTAAGCTGCCCAACCACAATCCCTTTAGGTGTGTATTGGCGTTTGGGGTGGGGAAGTTGATTCACATATGAATCGCAATTCAGTCTTCTAGTGATTCACATTGATTCATTAATTAATAATTGTTTTATGAATTTAAGTTATTAATAAAGTTAGTTATTCTATTATTCTTAGGGCTGCCTTGCTTATAATAACAGAAGACTGTCAGGTGTTGAATGGTTGCAGTCATCTTAAATTCAATTGCATTTGTTTTATAACAATGACTTTACTAAACTGCAAGAAAAACAATACATTTTAAAGGTTTGATCCAGAGGTATTTTTTTCTTCAACACTTAACTGCCTATCACAGTCAAATAGAAACAAGTAACACTAAACAGCGAACAGGAATTAAATGTAAGCATATCTTGAATCGAAAAAAATAAATACATATATATATTGAATCGAAATTTAATTAAAAATCTATCATGAATTGATTTTTAATCGAAACGTGACCAAGAATCGATTCGAATCGTGAGGTACCAAAAAGATTCCCACCCCACACCCACACACACACACACACACATTCTGAAGTGTACTCTACACCCTCCTCTGACAGGGACACCACGTAAAGGACTTTAGCACTGAGCTGCTCTCTCTAACACTGAGCTGCTCTCTCCAACACTGAGCTGCTCTCTCCAACACTGAGCTGCTCTCTCCAACACTGAGCTGCTCTCTCCAACACTGAGCTGCTCTCTCCAACACTGAGCTGCTCTCTCCAACACTGAGCTGCTCTCTCCAACACTGAGCTGCTCTCTCCAACACTGAGCTGCTCTCTCCAACACTGAGCTGCTCTCTCCAACACTGAGATGCTCTCTCCAACACTGAGATGCTCTCTCCAACACTGAGCTGCTCTCTCCAACACTGTGAGCGAGGTCGGGAACGGAGGAGACCAACGAGCAGAGCATTCAGCTGGTTTAAAGTTGCCATCTGGGACGAGTACAGTTACCTGGGAACTCTACATCCTCCTACTCTCCACAGTGTCCTAGTGGAACTCTACATCCTCCTACTCTCCACAGTGTCCTAGTGGAACTCTACATCCTCCTACTCTCCACAGTGTCCTAGTGGAACTCTACATCCTCCTACTCTCCACAGTGTCCTAGTGGAACTCTACATCCTCCTACTCTCCACAGTGTCCTAGTGGAACTCTACATCCTCCTACTCTCCACAGTGTCCTAGTGGAACTCTACATCCTCCTACTCTCCACAGTGTCCTAGTGGAACTCTACATCCTCCTACTCTCCACAGTGTCCTAGTGGAACTCTACATCCTCCTACTCTCCACAGTGTCCTAGTGGAACTCTACATCCTCCTACTCTCCACAGTGTCCTAGTGGAACTCTACATCCTCCTACTCTCCACAGTGTCCTAGTGGAACTCTACATCCTCCTACTCTCCACAGTGTCCTAGTGGAACTCTACATCCTCCTACTCTCCACAGTGTCCTAGTGGAACTCTACATCCTCCTACTCTCCACAGTGTCCTAGTGGAACTCTACATCCTCCTACTCTCCACAGTGTCCTAGTGGAACTCTACATCCTCCTACTCTCCACAGTGTCCTAGTGGAACTCTACATCCTCCTACTCTCCACAGTGTCCTAGTGGAACTCTACATCCTCCTACTCTCCACAGTGTCCTAGTGGAACTCTACATCCTCCAACTCTCCACAGTGTCCTAGTGGAACTCTACATCCTCCAACTCTCCACAGTGTCCTAGTGGAACTCTACATCCTCCTACTCTCCACAGTGTCCTAGTGGAACTCTACATCCTCCAACTCTCCACAGTGTCCTAGTGGAACTCTACATCCTCCAACTCTCCACAGTGTCCTAGTGGAACTCTACATCCTCCTACTCTCCACAGTGTCCTAGTGGAACTCTGTGGAGGCTCGTCATCTTAACACCTCACATAAACAAGTCCTAAAAGAAGCATTTTTACAAACTATATAAATAACAAACACGTGTGCCAACAATTACTCTCAAAATAGTAAACTATACATATCTAAATCATAACTAAAAACGGGTGCATCCCTTCTTCTACACGGTCAATGACAGTGTCAGCGAAGAAGACCAACAGGAAACCTGACCCAAACAAGACTGTGGTTAATGTAGGAGGTGTGACAACATACCCAGGGGATAAGGGGGGCTTGCCAACAATCACCCAGTAGTGGGATTTGACACTATGAGAATAGTCCTCTGGCCTCTGCTGTGAGAAGAAAAAGAAGCTGGATTGTTGGACAGAGTTCTCAGAGAGTTTGGTTTGGGTCCACTCCCATGACGTGACACACGTATATCCAGGGGAAGCTTTAGAACAAGATCTTACTAAACTCTCCAATTTCCTGCCTCGTCACTCAGCGCTTACGAGTCGGCCAAGAACGACTGTGTTATTAATATGCCTTTGCTATGTTGCCGTGTGCTTGTGTGTGTGTGTGTGTGTGTGTGTGTGTGTGTGTGTGTGTGTGAGCGAGACTGTGCGTACAGTACTGTAACTGCAGTATACCATTTCCGAGGGAGAGAGCGCTAACTGATGGTGTTCGTTTGCGTCGCGTCCAACACACACACACACACACTTTCATAATAAATTGCCCCTCGATCCTTCCAGACAACCTTGAGAACACAGGTTTCAGCTCCAGGCGAGAAAATCATTTGGAGCTGGCCGCTTCCCAGGAACCCACTTGAGCCAAGTCAATCCCCCCCGCCCCCCACCCACCCCCCCTCGCCAGTGCACCGCTGTCATTCATCATCTTGGTAGTCCGGTCTCCACGGCGACGCCCCCGGAGGGAGCCAGGAAAAACCCTGATTTGATACACAAACACCTCCGATCTCTCCTAACAGCCAGACACTGATATCATCATCATCGCGAGCTCTCGTCTCACGTCCCCGGTCTCACGGTAAAACGTGGCTGCCCGGTTTTTCCGAGGGCCCTCTCAGATTTGGGTAATGGATGTTCGCAATGGGTTTTGACCGTGAGCTTAAATTGCGCAATCGGGCCCCCATTGTAAAACGACGAGAGTCTCTCTAAGCTCTGGCAAATCCCTCGCCCACAATAGCAGCCTATCAGCACGCTCCTGATAAGGATTTGGATGTTGGGTGCGACGGTTTGACGCCGCACTCGATACCCCGCTCCGAGTGGGTTATAGGAATAAGCTCGGTCGTCGGGTTTCACAGTGCAAAGCTGCACCATTCCTCCAGTCAGGGCCTCCTGAGTATATATACGCACACTTCATCTCACTCCACCCTCCCTTCATTCCTTCAAATAGACACACTCAAGTTTCTCTTTACATTCACCCCACGCGCACACACACACACACCCACACACACACACACACCACAGTAACAGGAGGAGGTGTGACATATTGGGGGGTCGGAGATGGTCCTCATTCAGCTCGCTGGGCTCAAATTAACACCAGGCCGCTGGCATCACAGACACACAGACACACACACACACACACACACCCCAACCCCACCACGCACCACCATCTCAATGCCGCCCCCCTCCTATGATTGCCAACCACAGAGTTCTACTACGGCATTAACAGACCAGCGGGACACCAGCACCTGCCATGCAGAGCACTTTAAGTGCCCTCTCGCTATGCAAGTCCATCGCAAATAACCCCGCGCGCACGCACTAAATCGACACTTAAGACGACGCGATCGCCGTACCTCTAAATGGTTTCTCTCGCAGGCGTGCCGCGCGCACACGCACAGCCAGCGGCTTCTCCCGCTCGAGCGCGGGGCGTGGGGGGGGGAGGACGTGCTTGTGCGGCAGCAGCGTTGAGTTTCATCGCCGGGGCGATGCTCGCTGGCTGGGTGTTTGACTGCTCACTTCCTCCACCAGCGATGGAACATGGCTCTCCGGGCTCGTGGGTTTCCAACGCTGTGGGCGAGAGGGGAAGGGAGGGGGAAACAGCAGGCCTAGTGCTGTGCCCCCCCCACACACACACACCATGTCAGAGTACCAGCAGGCAGAGGAGAAGTGTGTGTTTTGGAGAGTCACAGACGCACACAAGCCCCCTCGGTGGAACGAGACAGACATGCAGGAAGTGACCCGGGGAGGGGGGGAGGAGGGAGGAGGGGGCACCAGGAAGCAGAGACAGGAAGCGGACTAGTACCCCTGTACTCTGTCTCTGATTGACAGGAAATGGTCTGCGTCCCAAGGGCCAGGCCGCTAATAACGGAGGAGACGAAAGGGAGGGGGGCGCGTGGGGTCATAAGTTCTGCTTTAGCATTGTTTACGTTGAATGTTTACGGTTCAGGCTTTAGTGGAGGGTGGACTTGTCGCGGGCCTGTGAATCGTCTGGTGCAGATACTCATGTTTAGTCCCCACGACACCAACCTTCCCTCACAAGGCAATCGCCGTCGGACTTGTCCGGGCTGTAAACAACACAGCGGTGGATGTGCCCTCACACACACACACACCACACACACTGCCCCATCCAGATGGGCTTGCACATTGTAAACACTCGGCACGCGTGTCAACATCTGGGGTGTGTGACATCCAGGAACACGAGCGAGCGCGGAGGGCCGTGACAGAGCCCAGACAAACCCGGGCGGAGGGGAACGCGTGGAGAGACGACCGCACGGTTCACAGCAGGTGAGGAGATCGGAGAGAGGATCCGAAGGGGTCTGGTTCTCGTCCCGGTTTGCGATCGCGAGGGGAGATGACTGTTGATACAGAGTGGGCCTGCCATGCAGCCGTGTTTACACGGAAAACATCAACCAGATAAGGAGGACCAGATGGTCTCTCTCTTCCCTCTCTCTTCCCTCTCTCCTCTCTCTCTCTGCGTAGTCTCCAATCTCCCTTTTTTTATGTCATGCGTGGTATCACAGGTGGAGAAACCGTAGCTATTTTGATCTTCGATATTCGATACCGCTTTGCCCACTACATGAGGCCTGTGCAACAGCGCCCGCATGCGGTGTGACCTCCATCTTGGATCGTCAGAGGGTTTTAAACTCCTGAGTCATTTCGCGAGCCACTCCGAACTGGAAAGAGATGAATAACTAATTTTGCTCAGATGTGCAGCGTGTATGGAAATGTATGTGTCTCACGTCGGTATAGTGCGCGTTCCGTCCTAGTCTGTTCTCTCACTTTCGCACACGCATACACAGTAGCCGCTGGCTTCCCTGCAGTCGTCTCGTAGCATATTTATGGAAGGCCGGGGGCTTTAAATAGAAGTCTGAATCAGCATTCACGGCATGGGCTGTTCTCACAACTCTGCAGAGTGAAAAGCTAACAGTCAGCATCGTGCTAGCCTAGCCTAGCATGGGCTGTGTTTGGAAGACATTTGGTTTGATAATGTGAGACACTGGCAAGGTCCCTTTCACCTGAAGTACTCACTAGTAAATAAAGGAGTGACTGTGTGTGTGGAACCCCAGATGGGGAAATGAAGTCGAAAAAATTAACCAAAAATGCATCATGCTAAATCAAAAGACACTCTCGTTCCCGCAAATGCTAACCAAGGTCTTCATTCGAGATCTCAACGTGAGACCGGACGAGGACGGGAGACAGCGATCAGCCCGTCACTGCGAGCTTTCAATCCTTCAGTCTGTATGACAGCCCGATGGGGAGAAAAATAGCATAACATAGCCATTCTTACGTCGATCTCAGACGTAATATCATTCTCTCCTCTGGGAGACGGAGCTCGCCCGCCCCCTCCCGCTCTCCATCCTCGCTCCTCTCGTCCGGAGTGAGACCCTAACGCTGGACGCCTTTATTGAGACGGATGACTACTTAAGGACATTGGATATTTGGATTCCCTCGTCACCTTGCTTTGACCGGGTTTATTAATCATCCCCCTGCTCCCTGGGACGGCAAGGAGGGACACACAACAACACACACACACACACACACACAGCATTGTCTCGAGGTGCGCACATGCTCCATTACTGCACTCACACACACACACACACACACACTGCTGGTTTGTACAAAAGAACAATACGCCACGATACGCCGCGTGACACACGCTGGAAATTGACGCAAAGCGTCTACGAAGCTCAGCTGCATCGGAAAACAACGACCACCCAGGCACCAGGCCAGTCAATGTCCTAAGCAAGAGTAAAACCCCCCCCAAAAAACAAGAGAATGAAAGGGGGAACACAGAAGAGAGGCTGAGGAGGACGAGAGCTGGGGAGAGAGAAAGGGGAAAGTGGAAGTGCACAAAGCACGTTGTGTGCGGGTCGAGGCCCTCAGGGCCCGTCGACCGGCCTCTCTCCCCGACGCAGCTGGCGGCGACGTTGGCTCGACTGTTGGCATGAGGGGCAGGCGAGTGGGGGGCAGAAAGCGTCGAGGCTGGAAGAGGGTGTTCCTGAGGGTGTGAGGAACAAGCCCACATTGGCACGGCAGCAGAGGTGGTGGAGGGTAAACAACACTGTCTCTGCATGCCCTTCTCCTCAACCCTGACTCACAGGCTGGGGCTTGGACTTGGGCAGGCAGGCGGGCGGGCGGAGGGTTACACTGCTGTGAGACGGCCGTGGTTCAACCTTTCAGACCGATCCCATTGGCTGGTCTCATCATAGCAGCGGAGGAGCTCCGTGTATAAGGTCAAGCCTCTCTCTGCTTCCCCCGACAAGCAGAGAGCGAAACACGGCGCCGTGCCGGAGCACATGCGTCTAACACATCACACACACACACTTTACATACACACTGGCATTTCTAACATGGCCTAACGAGCTCATGAGGAGCTGCTGGCTGCACTGTGTGTGTGTGTGTGTGTGTGTGTGTGTGTGTGTGTGTGTGTGTGCGTGCGTGTGTAAACACACCCAGTGGGGATTTCCTGGAGCACTGGCACGAAGAAAACTAAAATGGAATCGTCCGTGAGGTGAGGAATCGGGTGCGACTCCCGAGTCAAACAGTCACAGGCGACTCCCCTCGCGCGGCCGCAAACCACGAGCAGTGTTTTCACTTTCGTGAAACGGGGGAAACATGAAACCGCAACAGAGAGACCCCCCGTCGCGGGGAGGTATCAGCCGGCTGGCATTTTAATGAGTTGATGAACTGAGCTAATAATTACCTGCAGACTCCTCCTCCTTCCTGACATGCTTCAAGTTTGATCATTTTTCTTCTCTCTTTCCCGCCCCCCCCCCTCCCTCCCCCCCCCTCCCCCCCCCTTTTCCCTTTTAACCCCGAGTGCTGCAGCTCGCTGTCGACCGCGGGTTCGGCGGAGTCTTGGCATGTACGTGTGGAACCTTTGGGCGGTTAAGTCCATAGTTAAGAGGCAGTTAATATTTTACGACACCCCGCCCCCCCCTCCTCCACACCCCCAGTCAGCAGGAGGTGATTCAGGGCTCGAGGGGAAATCGAAAAGAGGGGGCGGGGGAGAACAGGGTGTTTCTGAGGTCCCGTAACCTGTCTCACCGTGGGGAACCTGCCTGAGATTGAAGCCCCTGTGTTTGGGGTTTCGGGTGAGCCGTGAAGGAATCGAAATCGCCCTCTCCTCGTCGCTCCACGGTCTCGACTAGGTTCACCACTTTTTCCTCCACCTCCCTCCCTCCCTCCTCCCTCCCTCTTTCCTCCTCCCTCCCTCCCCTCCTCGCCCCGTTTCACATCTGCTCCTCCCCCCCTCCCCTCCTCCCCACTCCCTCCCCCCCTCCACCTCTCCCAAGAGAAACAGGAGGTAATCAAAATCTGCCGCGGCCTCCGTTTCAAGCTCTCTCGCCCTCCTTTTCTTCATTACCTCCGTTCAACCTATACCTCTCCCTGTCTCTCTCTCTCTCTCTCCCCCCGTCTCTCTCCCTCACTCTCTCAGTCACATGCTGGGGTCAGCATTGCTCCTGTGGATGTGCCCTGTGCCTTTCTCCAGCTAAAACACACAGGCACAGACTAAAGTCCTCGATTATGCCCCCACATCCATATGGGCAGGCATTAATTGAGAGCGGTGGGGGTCAGCGTGAACATATGTCGGACGTGACACATTTCTACAGACCTGGGGCGGGGTGCATGGAGAGGTGTTCTGCCGGAACACACACACACACAGGGAGCTGACCAAGCATGCCATGATGAACAAAATGGCTGCTCTCCTGTCCTTCCTGATCCACTGCAGTACCGACGGCCCCCACACGACTCTCCCCGGCTGGGTGTCACAAACCACCATCGTGATGAATCACATCGAAATAAACGAACGGGGGAACCAAAAAAAGAAATAACTGCCATTGTGAGTGACCTCACCCTCTCCCAGAAGTGCCACATCAGACGGAGCTCACGACACATTCCATCACTGGCCTCGCACACTCACACACAGACGCGGTCTGAATGGACCCACGCACTTCAAACATCCTTCTTGTTCTCGTAGTAGCACTCGACAAGAAACGCCTGCAGGTACACTCCATCGTAAATCTGTGTTCAGGTCGCCAGGCAAAAGGGGAGATGGGGGGGGCTTTAAAGACCCAGGAGCTTTGTGAACGGCGGACGTTGGGGGCTATTTGTGGTCGTTCTTGCACTGCCGGCGTGTGATGTTTATCTGGCTTGACACAGCAACTCAATTTTGAGGAGAACTGAGGAAATTAAATCTGCCTGGTGAATTGCTACATCCCCCCCCCCACCCCACACACACACACACACACAGCTGCCGAGACATTTTCATTGTGAGCCGTCTCTTAGGAAACAACAACAATCTGTTCAGACGCAGTGTGCTGCCATGTGCCATGTGTGTGTGTGTGTGTTTGAGAGGGTTAAGATAGTTTTAGAGATTGTCATTCTGTCAGAAAAGCACTTTAGGGGAAATGTCATTCGTGTTACAAAATGTACTGTACTTTTAAGTCTCAAAATCTACTTTTACTTATATACTAGATATCCAGCCTGTCTCTCTCTCCTCAGAAAAAGAGCCAAACAGTGTGATGTTCAAGGGGTTTCCAAGTGAGAAGTCCAGGGGTCAGAGAGGAGGGGTCAGAGGTCGAGGCCAAGCAGGTGGCCCTCTGGGGTCAAAGTTGAACTCCCACTGGACACCTCTCGACGAACGGGTGAGCCGCCCGGCTCAAAGGAGCCGTCAATCACAGAAGGTCATTTACCATTCCTGGCCCTCCCCCCTGGCCCTGAGGGGGCCGTGGTTAGCTTTCTCTCTCTCCTTCATCCCTTCTGCTGGATAAAGGTCCCTTTACATGACAAAGTGGTGTCGGCGAGAGGGGGGAGGGAGCCGGGAGAGAAAGAAAGAGCTTCTTTTCAATCCCAAATGTTCCCCCCGATCCTGCGTCCTCTAGGGGCAGCCGGTCACCACTGCCCACGGACTGAAGACCGAGAAGAGAAAAGGACTTAAACGAGCGCTTTGGCCCCCACGGCCGCCTCTAGCCTTTGGAGCGCCGCGCTTTTAAGTCTTTAAATTCATACTAATACAACGTGTTTGTCGATGTCAGTGGCACGAATGAACGAGGTGGTTTTTTTCAGTGACCTTCCTCGAGTCTTTAGAGCCTTTTACCAGGAAAGGGGGGGAGGGGGGGGGGAAACTGCAGTTCTGGTAAAAGATGATATCAGAATGTCTTACTCTCGTTTCAAAAAGCAGGAGCGTTGTATTCACGTTACTGGCACAAACAACGGCAGTTAGCTGAAGGACGCTAACAGCTAAGCAGCTCTCGGCATGCTGCTGACGTCGTGCCCTGCTGAATGATCCGATGACACCGAGTGGTAGGCGGGACGAACGGTAGGCTACTCACTAGCACAAGAACACGGGACGTTACACACTAACAGCTCCAGCCAATACAATGCGCCCTCTCTCCCCTGTGAGTCTTGAGTCTGCCCTGCCGGCTGCCCTCTCTCTACAGTTTACAAACGCTGCCAATTAAACGGCTGTGGTGCAGCAGCAGCGTCTGAGCGACTCCTGAGCTGAACTGACCTCAGTCACGCACGCGCGCGCCGATAATTGATGCCGATATGCAAAAGTTGTCTTTGCTGGGCGGGCCAAAAACAACAATATGTCTTTCATTGCTCACTCCACTCTTCCAGACCGAAACAGTCACTTGTTTGGCAGAGTGTTGCAAAACGTTGTGAGGAAAGTAAAAGATGTGCGTGTGTGTGTATGTTGGAAAAAACACAACTAAGTGTTCATTTTAAGAACGGCAGACAGCCCTGTATGACTCTGCTCTGATTCAGGAACTCTCCAGTCATCCGGCTCACCACACGAGCAGGAGGAATCTGTGCAGGCAAGAGAGAGAAAGAGGAAGAGAGAAGCAGAGAAGGGGTGGACTGGACTGGCATTGTGTCTAGTATTACCCACCTCTTCCCATCCTTCCTTCTCTCCCCCTCCGGGCTTGTAAGAGGAGATAGTGTTAGAAATGTTTCCCCGGCCCAGACAGTGTGAGAGACGTTTATCTGCACACACAGGCCCACTTTCAGCGCTGTATTCAAGGGGATGTGGTGTGTGTGTGAGTGTGTATATATATATATGTGTGTGTGTGAGTTTGTGTATGTGTGTGTGAGTGTGTTTGTGTGGGGGCAACTTTGAGACTAAAAAATGTATATTGAATATCAATAGCCTTGTGATATTCAACCTAGTTAACGGGTCCATGTCTGTTCCTGCATGCATTATTTAGGCACTTTCATGTTTAGTTCAGGATCTATGCCAAAGTTACTTACATTTGCCCATCGCACCCATCTAGCTAATATTGCTGGATCCATCTTACGACTAGCTAGATTTATCGAGCAAATAAAGCTCTTCAAGGACAACTCAGTAAAAACAAAAGAGAGAAAAAGATAACTACCAATAAATGATTATATAGGCACATAAAATGGATTTCTTTCCCTTTTCGGGAAAATAAACAGATTCCCCGTACTAAAGAGCGACGTCCTGTTCCATGTTCACGAGCTATTTAAAATGTTTATTTCCGAGCGATGCCTTTATGGAGGCGTTTGATTCGCGACACGCCAGGGGGCTACAGTGACAGGTCGTCCCAGGAGCCCACTCACGGCCCTCCTCGGGGGAGACGAAACAAACGATCCCCAACTCCTTCTCCTCCACCTTCACACTGGCCCGCGCCTTCATCCATCACTGACAGCGCCGCCAAATAAACAATCATACAACAGATCAATCAGTGTCTGTTTAATGCCCTGCTCTCCACGCTGCCGGTAGGGAGGTGGCTGTTTCGGAGACGAAAACTCGAGACCGAGCAGGAGAGCGAGAGCGAGAGAGAGAGAGAGAGAACCCACCGGAAGGCTTCGACGTAAGGCGATCCCAAACCCAGAGTGCTCTCTCTCTCTCTCCCCTCGCCTGCTCCTCAACATTCCCTCATCCATTATCCCATCCTTCCATTATCCCCCGCTTACTTCCTGGGTCTGTCAATAATTAAGTTGTCCCCTCCCACCCCTTTGCAGTATTAGCACTACGAGTCCGTTCCATTCCTCTCACCTCACCTTCCCCTCTGCCTCCCTCTGCCTCCCTCGCTTCATTGGAACATATTTATTCAGCTCGCTTCCTCACGGCTCGGGGAGACGCTCTGAAGCGGTGAATATCCCTATTTATTATGTGTGTGTGTATGTGTGTGGTGTGTGGTGTGTGTGTGTGTGTGAGAGAGAGAACTGTTCTCCCACACATCTTGGCCACGAAAATGTGCCTCCCCTCAAGACAAGGGGACGCACAGCCTTGTCCTTCATCACAGTCCTGACGAGTAACCGCCGGACAAACCGTCTCCATGCACCACGGCGACGCTAGCCCCGATCACCTGACCGGCTGGCTCTGAGGTTCTCTTAACGGCCAGGTAACCGGAACCCTTCCCCGTGCCTGCCCTTACACGCCTGCCCACCGCCCCGCAGGCAGCTAGATCCTCCCCTGTCAGCGACACTGCCGTGACCCAGAGCGCTCCTCTCAGGTTTCTGCTCCGGGTAATATCGTCGCCTTTCATAAGGCCTTGATGGATGCGTGCACTTAATCAAAACGGGCCCAGGGCCCACAGGAATCCAACCCGCACCTGTCTCCAGGAATCACGGGACGCAAGACTGCGCTGGGAGCCGATGGCTTCCGGAGAGCTCTAACTGCACTCGTGTACTCGGACCCCAAACGCGAGGGCGCGAGCACGCGGCATAAGTGGTCTACGGCATGCACTCACACCCATGCGTGCATTCCACGGAGAGAATGTTCCGGGTGAGGGGCTCAGTGTTGGCCGTCGCTAGAGAGACAGCCTACCCCCGCCATTCTGGTCCACTCGGACAACAAACAGGGCAGCACATTCAACACAGCAGCTCGCAGTAACACAGCCAAGGCAGGGGTGGATAAACAGGAGTCTGGGGGGCGTGCGTTAGTGCGTGTGTGTGTGTGCGTGTGTGCGCACGCGTTTAATGACTCGGCCGTTACAACGCCAGGTCTCTGTCAGCTGAGGTACTTGGCTCGGTTTACACAACCAGGTTTGTAGCTTTACTGCACAGGCAGGCCTCTCTGTGTGATACTGCACATTCACAGAGACGAGAGCGAGAAAAAAAAAGAAAAAAAAAGAAGATAAATTCAACCATTTTACAGTACAAGGACTCCTTTAATGAGGTGCGATCGCAAAGCGCAGATTACACTCGTATAAGCAGCTCTAATAAGGAGCACAACTGCCAGAGGACGTTTACTGTATTCCGTCTGTCTCCGACGGCCCTCCGAGCCAGGAGAGCTAGAGAGAAGCGCCAGAATGAGACCTTTAATTGCGCCCAATAAGGCATTTAAAAACCCCCCGATCCTGGCGTTTTAATGCGCGACGTGATTTACCGGCCCCCGTAAAATGTGTCGTTTGCTTTAACCTATTTTTCTGTTACCGAAGGCTAACAATAATTTCCTTGTATTAGCTCACCGAGGAGCTTTACGGGGAGTCGTTTTCTGCCGGGGACGTTTTGACTGAGGGGTCGGAAAAGGGAAGGCTAGAGACGCGAGGGGAGAGAGGAGGAGGAGGAGGAGGAGGAGACACGGAAGAACAGCCTATTGGGGCGTGATCGCGTGCCACTTGCAATCAGCTGAAATCCAACCGCGATCCTGCGCGCGGAGAAGAAAGAGACGCGTGGAGAGAAAGCTCCAAGACGTCTGAAATATGGAATTGAATCAAGTGCTGTGTTCAATTTACACAATTGTGTTTGGGGGCGCTGGTAAATTGTCAGCTCCCATTATGGGGGAAATAGAAACCAAGAGGGTGGATGTGTGTGTGTGTGTCTGGGTGTAGAGTAAGAACATGCAATGATCCAGATATTCAGGGATACCCTTACCCATGCCAACTGATATTCAAGTCAACTTGGAGCCCCCAAAAAGGGTCCATAGTCACAAAACCAATTTGGCGAGCAGTCTCTTTAACAAAGTAGTGTCGAAATATCAACATAACTGCTGTATAAGCTTGGTTGTCTGAGTATAAACGGTGCTTGTTTTCAAAGCGGCTACAGCGTGTCGACAAGTTACTCGACCCCTGAGGATTTCCTGTTGCCAATACAGTTCTCTCGTTGCTGCCAGAAAGCTATGGAAAGTCATGGAGGCGCTGAAGCTATGGAGAGCTGGAGACCTCGGGGGGTGGGGTGGGGGGCTGGCTGGCTGGCTGGAGCGAGCTCACTTCCTGTCAACGGAGCAACGTCCCGATGATGCAGCACCAGGTATTCATTCAGCTCTTTTCTTGACCATTTCTTTTCCTTTCTCTCTCTGTCTGAGGAGAGCTTTGGACAGACATGTTTTTAAGGATTGAACATGCACGGACAACTGTTACATCTGGGAACGAGGCCGTTTGGTTCGGGGCCAGTGGACTGGGTTGCCACGGACACGCTGGCGGGACAGGCCTGCTGCCACACGGAGCGTGGCGGTTCTGCCCGCGCTCGTTTTATCGGAGGGCATTTCTTTACCGACGAAAAAGGTGCCAAATCGTAACGCCAGACGAAGCGTGTGGAATGTGGCGAAAGAGAGACGGAAGTTAGGAAGAGACAGCATACTGTCCTGTGACTGAGTGTGGGAGAGAGAGAATGAGAATGAGTGTGTGAGAGAGAGAGAGAGAGAGAGAGAGAGAGAGAGAGCAGGGGGAGGGCTTGTGGAGGTACCACTTTTCACAGTGAGCTCATCCATTTCCTCCGGGCATCATTCTAGCTCTCTCTCTCTCTCTCCTGGTACTGGAGCCACTTTAAAGGCCATCCTTTTCCCCTGGGCTTCCCAGGGCCCATCGAGATAATGCAAGTTCATCTTAGACCCCGCTTCTTTTCCGAGAGGCCAGTTTAGTGGGACAGTTAACCTCAGCGCTGCTCAAATCCACCAACCGGAATTGGCTTTTACTGACCAGATGCCACACAGAATGTTCAGGTGCATCAGTGTGGGGGTTGAGAAGGCCGTGCCGACCAGGTTGTGACTGTCGGTTCGTATTTAAATGGACGGAACCATCCGGAGAGATTCGAGACTCGCCTTCCACCTCCACCCGCAAACGCCACCTGTTCCACGACGTGGCAGTTGTAATAGGACACGAGGAGACGTGTGTGAGGTTACCTTATGAGAGCGTGAGAGCGGGCGAGAGAAGGGGAAGAGAGAAGGCGTGTTTAGCGAGAGCGACGGTCGCTGAAAAAGGACCCCCGGTGCAGCGGCAACAAGGAATGCTAACTGAATTAGCCGCCGTCCTCCGGGGGCCGGACACGGGGAAAAGATGCGTCAGACCAGTCTAATGACATTAGCACCGGAGAGGGGCGGAGGTGGTGGGGGAGCTGCGGGGGGTTGAGTAAGGGCGAGGGAAAAGATTGGTGGATTAAGGGTGGGGGGGGCGGGGGCTGGCTGAGCCATGTTGGACATCAAGTGTGGTCCCAGTGGAGGGAGGTCAGAGGGTGGGCAGAACTGGAGGTCCTGCTGCCCAGACCAGCGGAGGTCGATAGTACATTAAGCCAACGGATAAACACAGGGATAGGGAGTGGAATTGTGAGAGAGAGAGAGAGAGAGAGAGAGAGAGAGAGAGAGAGAGAGAGAGAGAGAGAGAGAGAGATAATGAGAAAGGGATAAAGATACAGTAGATAGAGATGGAGAAAGAGAGGGAGGGAGAGATAAAAAAGAGAGAGGGATAGATAGAGAAAGGGATATAGAGAGAGAAAGAGAGAGCGAGGGACGGAGAGAGAGAGGCAGAGAGTAGGGGGGGAGTGAGATGAGGGCAGCCTTCTGTGCCATCTGTACTAATCAAAGGAGCTCAAAATAGCAGGCATGCCAGGGGGAGGGCCTACACACTGGCTGCTCTGTCCCTAATCACCTCTACCAAGCACAACCACCAGCACAGGCAGGGCTTTAAAGCACACACACCACACACACACACACACACACACACACACCGTCGCCTCGCACTGTGTTCACGTGCCCAGCGCCTCTCAAATGGAGTGGACGTCTGATGAGAGGGAAAATACCGTCATCCCATTCGAACATGAATCAACCCAAAACTTTTTAACACATTTCAACTTTCAAAGATACGGGCCTTTCCAGACAAACACTGCATTCAATGTGCCAATCTGGAGGGGGCGGGGGGCGGGGCGACTGTAGTTCTGCCACTTCTAAACGTAGTCAAACCGAGAGCTCTATGGGCCTCCTGTACAGCACCGTTTACAACAGCAGATCCCAGAAGTCCGTCTCTGTTGAGATACCCCCTTTGAGGTCTCCGTGTCAAATCGATGGCTGATGAATCGATACAAAAGAACAGGATTAAACCGGCTCCCGTGTAAAACCCCGGGCAGTGGCACGGGGTAAGCTGCCATTGATTACTCCGTCTGGCCTTTGTGATGCCGAGGGAGACGGCTAAGACCTTGCTGTATGCTAATGTCAGGACACAGTGGCTAAATGTTTTAACTGTAGAGATTGAGAGGAGGGGAGTGTGTGTGTGTGTGTGTGTGCGCGCGAGCTATATTGCTCGATATAATTAGCTGAGCAGCCGTAGCGCATGTATCATCTGCCAGCAAAAGGGCGGGGATCTCTCGCAGTATTCACCTTCATTCCCCCAAATATCACTTCCTGGTTCTCAGAGGAAGGAAGCCTCCAAGTCTGTAGGTTGGAGGATGGTCTTACACTCTAAAATGTCACCTTAAATGGTCTCCCCGGCGATTTGAACCCAAACAAACGCTTGCCTGATAATAGTTTCACCGGTACCGTTTCAAACAATGTCTGGGAACCCAAAGTCCCTCTTTAATGTCCGCCCTTCTCATCTCTTCCTTCATCCTACATGAAATAGACGGAGATAATAATTACTCTCCACGCCGGGCTGTTCCAGATGGATTATGCCACGAGGAGCATGTCGGGAGGAATGAAAAAGAGGGACGGAGAGAAGAAGAAAGAGAGACAGGGAGAGAGAGGTGTGTGGGTGAGTGCTGTGACAGACTGACTGGCTGCCCTGCTGTGCTGGGAAAACAGGACACGCACACACACGCACACACACACAGGGCCCGGGTGTCTAGAGCGTCTGAGTCAGGATGCAGACACGGTGATGAACAGACAGACGTAGGGGAGAGGAGGACGAGGGTGAGTGAGAGAGGGAGAGAGAAGCGATCTTGATGTGCCGCCAATGACAAGCTGGCTCCATTAGAACATTCTGGAGCTGTAAGATGTGTGTGTGGGCCTCGCGTCTCACCACCCAGACACTGACACACGCACACACGCACACACTCACTCCCTCTCTCTCTCTCTCTCTCTCTCTCTCTCTCTCTCTCTCTCTCTCAAGAACTTTGTCTGTGCGCCCACACAACATGCTAAAAGGCCACAACTCAGAGAGGAAATCGGTGGTTACCTCTTAGAAGCAAAGGGACTTGGGGAAACTAGGGCACGAATCCCTTAACCACTCCACCCCCAAACAACACACACACACACTCCATTTCCCCTCGACCTCCATCGGCCTGCCAATTACATATTAATGATGACAGGTTGGGAGGAGGAGGGCAGATGGAGGGACGCACTGGAGCGTCCCCACACGCACGTCCAGGGTCCTGTTTACAGGCCAGCGCGCTGGTTCAGCTCACGTGCGCCGCCGCCGCCGACGACTCTTGCTCAATCTAACATCGCCGGCTTCCTCTCTCTCTCTCTCTCACACACACACACACACACACAGTCGGCGGCTCTCTCGCCCTTTCCGTGTCTCTCACTCCCTCTCTCGCTCTCTCTCTCTCTCTCGCTTTCCTTTTCACTCGGGTCTCTCCGTGTCTCCCTCAGTCGTTCTCGTTTCTCACCCCTCGCTCTCACCCTTCGCTCACAAGGTGTTTTCCTCTTTCTTGCGTACGATAGAAGAGAGTACGGGGCAAGAGGTTTAGCCACGCTTCCCTTGGTCTGCATCTCTACGGAGTTCTGAAAGGTCGCTTTGCGCCCGGGCTAAAAGGCTAACCGCGGCTGGAAGAGAACAAGTATGTCGCACCGGAGTGTAATGTAATAACAAAGACATTCAGAATAAACTGTGAGGAAGTAGAGACGGAGATAAGGAGGAGCGGGAGGAGGCGTGAAGACGACGATGTGGATCAGGAGGAGAAAGATCCGGACCTTATCTTCACAGTCAAAATGAGCTCGACGAGGCTTGCATCGAGGCCGTTCGCGGAGGGACTAGCGCGACTCAAAACTTGGAAACACTTGCGCAAAATTGGAGATTGGAGCTTCCCCTGTTCACATAGGGCGCATGGTACCAGACCACTTCCTCAGACAGTGTTTGCCTTGCAAACATTGACATTCCCGAGGCTTTCCCCATGGACAACACAGAGCCTTAACAGTATCCAGTACTCTACACTACAGTATGGAAATACTGGTGTCATCACAGGGATTTATTGTTGACTGGGGGGGGACAAAACGACATTCCATTTACTTTAAAGGTTCCCATGTGGACCCCCCCCCCACCCCCACCCCCCATAGGAAACATCAACTCTGTTCAGAGTCGGGTCTTTAAGTTGAAATTTGGAAAACTCCAAATGTTCTGAGGGGAAAAAAAGCTATCCACAGCAGGGCCATGGGCCTCACATGCAAGCATGCACGACTCACCCGCCCACCCCACTTCCCAGTGCTTCACTTCCTGGTCAACCCAAACTCTGTGACCTCCTCCTTTTCATCATCAGCCATGTGCAGTGGCAAGTTCAAAGCCCCCACCCCCCTCCCCCCTCCCTCCCCTGCAATCCCTGAAATTGGACCAGATCTTGCAAATCATGTGTGAGAGGGGTGTGCGCGGTATAGTACAAATAGGAGAGTGAATGGGTTTGGAGAAGAAGATTCAGACTAACTAGCCATCCCTGCAGGGGGCATCTACGCATCCAGGAGAAGTCTGCAGACCATTTCCTGAGAGGCCTGATGCCATTTCTTAAACTAATTGTGCCCCGTTATCCTGGCTCTTGATTGGAGCGAAGTGGCCTTGCCCTAATTGGCTTCTAATGCAAACCAGAAGCCCCTTCGAGTCTTGATTCAAATCTATTCTCCTACATATCCCATGAGTCAGAAGTGTGTTCATTTTCCAATGACCGTGGGCGACCAAAACAGCGGCCACAACCAGAGGCCAGACCACTTAGGCTGCACGTGACTGGGGGGTCTGAGGGCTGACTGAGGCAGGGGACTGAGGCAGGGGACTGAGGCAGGGGACTGAGGCAGCCTCGTGGCTACTCAAGCCTCAGCAGAGCTTTTGTATTGTGAGTCAACCTGACCACCGTCTGACAAAGTTCCTCTCCTTTCAACCCTCTTTGTAGCCCACCCAAGAGACACCATTAACGGTTGGATTCTCTCCATCAGCCCTCCCCCCCCCACACACACACACCTTCTTCTGTGCCCATCTGCTACCCTGATGGCTGAAAGCTTCATATGACTTGCGAGGCTGTCGTGGTCCAAAAACCGGCCTGTGAAAATAGGAGGAAATCCTAAGTACGACTCCGACACGCGAGTCAAGTCCTGAAATACGCTCGGGGTCAGAAGAACCGTGTTCGGACATTAGGAGGCTCCACATCTGTCCGATATACCTCCGCGCAGGAAACGTGCATGGTCTACTACGAGCAGTACCACGACTGGCCAGCGGGGAGAGACGCCCGGAGACGTGGTGCAGGAACCCGAAACCACTTAACCAAAAACCACTAATTCAATACCGGATGAGTCACGACAACAAGGGCCTGGACTCTGGTAGTTAGGAGCATCTCCCAGGGTCGCTGGCTCTGGCTGTGTGTTCTTTAGGCTTAGTGAGGTCATCGAAACCGTGCCCGAGAGCGACCGAGCCCAAAGCAGCGACGGCCTCCCCGCGTCAGCGTCCTCGGGAACGCAGAAGAACATCGTCCACTGCCGTTTGCTAACCTGCGCGTAGGCTGATTGTGATGACTAATGCCTGGTTCCTGCATCGGAGGAGGCTACCGCTCTGTCGCCATCCATTGACGCGCCGGTGCCCCGCGTGAGAACGACTGAACGGCGCGCAGCTGGGGAGTAGGAAGGAAGGAGTGAGGCAATTCAGGCCTGAGTCAGAACAATTTTGTGAATCATGCTTAATCCAAATCCCTGTCGCTATTATTCAACGGAAAGCGGAGGTTTCTCATGAGTAAACGTTTCTGGCTCAGTAGGGAGGAGAGACGGGAGGGGGGGGGCGGTGTGCTGTAGTGTGCTAAGACTCAGGGCTTCAGAAACGCGATGGGGGAGGGTTAGGAGAGAGCAGGGACGTGGGGATTCTTCAGCTAATCTTTCATTTCTACCCTGTCTTTTTTACTTCATGCTTTTAACAAGAACGGTATTATTCATTTCGTAGAGCCCTGAAGAATGACCAAGTAGTGCGATTTCACATAAAGATTGGACACGTTTCACCATATTTCCCATGCATGGCCGTGTGTGTGTGTGTGCGGCGCCGTGCACCCAGAGCCCCCCCGCTTCCCTCCCTCTTCTAATTGTTCGCTTCCTTATCAGGACAGGAAACTCCTTCCTCCTCTTCTGCCATCTTCTTTCCCTTTTTTCTGGTAATCATGATTTAGCCCTCTGCGAGGCCTCTCTGGGGAGCTGGCCTCCAGCCAGGGGGAGGGGGGGGGGCTGTGAGGCTGGACTGGACCCTGCGCACGGGGGGGGGAGGCTCAGGACGACAGACGGGTATGAGACCGGACAGGGCGTCAGGGAAGTGGACTCGACAGCGCGCGTCTCTCTTATCGCTGACGAGCAGAAGAGCTGGTTGCTAGGGTGATTTGCGGGCACGGCTTCACCCGTTCTGGATAAGAACGTGGGAGCGACAGAAAGGGGCTTGGAAGAGCCTGGTTTGGGGGTGTCAGAAACCATGATGCATCATTTTTCGTAGCCAGGCTTGACGCGTTCACAAGAGAAAATCGTTTGCTTTGGGGCGGGGTACTCAATAGGCCGACTCCGGTCTGGTCCCGGATGCAATACAATTTGGACCAGAGCCAAAATCAACATTCTAATTTAGTCATGACCCAAGCGAGTTTTCATTGGTGCGTGATTTTTGCCGCTAAAGCCTATATTTTGTTCCGACTCGATGTGGTTTCCATCTTCCGCGTCCAATCCAAAAAGGTCCAATCGGGAGCTGTAATAACTGTAATCACCGTGACAACTCACTCACTCGACGTTGGCCGCAACCTCTGTGGGTCACGCAGGTCGCGTGCCGTTTCTACCTTAGCCAAAATCATGGCATGCTCGAAACCCGACAAAATGCAACCAGTTGATTACGAAAAAGTGGACTGACAAGTGGTATGCATGTGTGTTGCCGCTGGGGAGCACTCATCTGAAATGAGACGGTTGCCCTTGTCAAAAGTAATGTGAAAACGTCCCTATGACACAAAGCCATGGACACGTTGAAAACAAAAAGACCCCCATAACTCTGAGGGGTAAAGGGCCAGAGAAATACACCATCACTGTTCGGGACCCTGGACTCACTGGACCTTTGGGGTTTCTAATTGAGTACCCCTGCTTTAGGGTGACGACAAGGCAGCAGAACTGCCTGAGGAGGCCAAGCCTGGAGATCCGAGGTTCCGGAACCATTCATGGCATTCCACTTTCCACCGCATGGTTGTGGTCGGTGTTAACAAGCATATTAAAGATTCCTGACAAAAGGTCTCACATTCTAAACTATTTCATACAGCCCTGCGTGTAGCCCGCCCCCTTTGGTAGGCCCGCCCCCTCTGTGTAGGCCCGCCCCCTCTGTGTAGGCCCGCCCCCTCTGTGTAGGCCCGCCCCCTCTGTGGGAATTCCAACCAGAGACGTGTGATGCTGCGGCCGGGTACGCCTGACCTCTGCATGCCCCCCGGAGGAGGGGCGCGGCATCGAGACGCCAGAACTCTGACCCACAAAACCACAACTCCCAGAAGGCACCTCTTATCGACTGGAGTCTGGCCCTGCTCTTTGCCACGGGCTAACCCCAGGTCTCCTTTAAACGTAATGGAGTTCCACCAGAAAAGGCCAAGGGGGACTAGTTTGATACAGAAGGCTGCGTGTGTGTGTGTGATAATGTGCGGGGGCGGAGAGGGGGTTGGAAGGGATGAGAGTTTGTCGTCTTACTGTCTGGCGTGGCTACTCAGTGAGTATCGTGTGTGTGTGTGTGTGTGTGTGTGTGTGTACAGGGGAGTGGTCAGAGATACTGGAGACAGGTTAATTACAACTGTCTGCACACAGAAACCACAATGCAAAAGTACAGGCTTAAACGTTTGTTATTTAGGGAGTAGGCATTGATCTTTCCCTCCCTCCCTCCCTATCCTTTATCCCCTCTTCCTTCCTGCCCTCTGTCTGTAACCTCCCTCCCCCCTCCCCCCTCTTCCTCTCCTCAGTCACAATAATGGCAGCACAGTTAGCCCTGTCAGTATCATTTCGAGGACGTTTTTTGTAGATCCATCCTGTCGTCCCTCCTCCTCGTCGCTGCATCCAAAACCACTTAGCTCGATGTGGATGTGTCAGACAAACCCAAGCTATACATCACCAATGCACTAACCACATAGACAATACGTCTTCCCCTCCCACCCCCCCTTCCTCCTGGTGATTTTTCCCCACACAGTCACACGCCGTCTTGTCCTGGGCTCTCACACGCCGCCCCCCCCCCATGGTCACCTTTCGGTAATATAACACAGGCCAGGAAATATGAATTCCCACATCGCCAACATCTTCCCACCCTCATCACTCACTCACTGGGGGGGTGGGGGGGGGTGTTCGATTCCGTTCCCCTTCAGATGCGGAGGGCAGGTCGGCAGGTCGGGGGAATGGGATATGTGGAGCCCTGCCCGGCGCGAGCATTATCCAGAAATGTTCCCTCTGTGTTCTAACTACAGTGGGAATTCAGCAGGGAGATGTGGCTGTACAGTGTGGCCATTGTGAGGACCGGCCGCCCATACGTCACAGGGAGAGGGAGGGGGGGGGGCGAGAGACAGAGGAGAAAGAGCCCTCGCAATATCCTTTTAGAGACCGGGGAGAAAAACAGATGAAGATCAAAATGGAAAAACATAAAGCGTTGTGGGGAATCATACAGTCATGTGGCCAGTTTTTCCCCCCTCAAAATATACCAGATCAAAGCCAAAGACGCCACATGGTCGCGGATAACTTCTGGAAATGTGGGTTTTTGGAAATGTCCACTTCAAAAATACACCTGATGCCAAGGACAGCTGTGACGGGCCTGGATGTGGGAGCGTGTCCAATAACAGGCCTCCTTACTGTCGTGTGACAGACTCAGGTGCGTCCCTGCCTTCGTCGGGTCCTACTGTGTTTGTCCCTGGTTGCCGCCCACCACAGAGCTATGTTTGAGATACCGGAGCGTGGAACGTCAGTCAGACGACGCGCTTCCTCCTCCCAGCCATGGTGAGAGCTAAACACTTTTAGTTTCCATACCAACACGACACCCCCAGGCTCACCACGCCCCCACGCGCAGCGAGGTAACCGCCCTCGAACGAGTCCTGTCGTAAACATAACGACATACGTTAGGCCCCTCGCCGGGTCTATTCTGTCTGGCTTCTCATGGCGAGGGATGGAAAGAAGAAGAAATGGGAAAAAACACACAGAGTTGCAAAGTTTTGGAAGGGGAAAGTGCGTTGCGGGGAGGGCAGTCTACTTCCTGGAACTCCGTGACGTGAGAGGTGGGTGACGTTTCCCCTTTGCCATTCGTCTGCGGCCGAGACCTGAACTCGTTCTTGACATCCGTCTCATAGTGAAACCCTGAACTGTTCACCGTTTTCCTGTCAGCCGTCGTGTGGCGGAGAAGGGGGGGGAGGGGAGGGGGGGGGGAGGGAGGGGGGGGGGAAAGTGGCTCAGGGGGTGGAATTGCAAGTCGCACAATTGTTCGGCGGTATAGTGAATATAGTGGGCTTTCAAAATACATCACTGCAAATATGCTAAGCTGACACCGATGATGAGGTCGATTAACGCCGGTCACCTGACGAACGCATCAATTGTCGATCGTCTCACGCGGTAAATGACTGGCGAGTTGCCATTTGGTGCAGGGGGTGTTGGTTACAAACAGGAAGGTTGCGGAGCATAAAGAGAAAGTAAAGCCCAGCTAGGAGGTTCCACAACACAGAGGACGCCCCTGCGACGTCCCTTATGAGACCCTGTACCCCTCTCTGCCATGTGCAGCAAGCGAAGCTCTCCCATTGGCATGAAGGATTTACCAGAAGGAGGCTTTCATTGGAAGCTGCTCAATCCAGCCTCTTCTGATATTCAATAACAAGGGGGATTCTTGGGCTTGTGGGGTAGCGAGCGAGGTGCTCCACGCATACTTTCATTATCTGCTTTCAGAAAGTGAGGCAAGTCATTCTGAAAGGAACACGGTGAAGAAGAACAATCGTCATGCTAAAGGGAGTTTCTGCATACTGCCATTCATTCCTTTTCTTTTTTGGGGGGGGGACAGATAAACTCCTTGAAAAAGAAAAAGAAATACGTGCCTGAGACGGAAAACACTGATCTTGCTCCGACGTCACCGAAAACCAACCGCGTGGCGGAAACAACCTCAACAAACCCGCGTTATCGATCTACGCCATCGGCGGGCTGCAGACGACCGACGGGCGCCCATTGCGGCGGGGCTGCGTGTGCGCCTTCACGTGCCGATTTCCCTTTTCGTGTGACAGAAAGAGTCTGATCGAGAACTCACATGGACGAGGTCTCACACACACACACACACACAGTGGTACGTTTCCTTCTCCTGAGACCACAAGGGGGAAGTCCAAACACCGACACTACACCAGCCATCAGGAGCCAGTCACACGACAATCCCCACCAAAATAAGACGCGCTGCTGCCACACACTGAGCGTGCTCAATAAGAGCAGTGAACAGCCCTTGTACAATGATGACACAATGCAGGGGGCTATACACAGTCGCCCTGGGCAGCCATTACAGTGCCATGCCAGAGATCTGGTTCCCTCTGTTAGCCATGTAAACCCATGACTGTCCCCAGGGGGGCTAGGCAGCACGGACCCACAGTCTGTCTCCACCCTCTCCTCCCCTCCACCCCCCCCCCAGCCTCACCACGGATACCCAAAGCCCTTTTCGCTCACCCATCAAGACCACTTTGTTCTCCCGCTCGCTGGCCTCAGCCAATCGGGGGTGGCGGAGCGAACGGGAAAAGCCCCAGCAGAGGGGATTGGACCGGGGAGGCGCGCGGCTCCTCCCACCCTTCCATTCCGTCGCCTAACAACAGCGGCATGCTGCTCGCTCGCCTGCCCTTTTCAAATCGCTCCCTCTCTCTCCGGCACCTAGTGCGCTCGTATCTCTCTCTCCCCCCCACCCCTCTCTCTTTCCCTCTCCGGCTCCCTCCTCTCCCCAGACCTAACCCCTCTTTCTGCCGTCGGTTCTGGACAGGACCCGGTCTGTCATCCGTCTCCCCCACCTCTCTCCTCCTCTATGGGCTCATGCCGCCAGTCGGCTCGTGACTGTCTCGCTCGGAGCGACGTTGAACAGAGCCCTCTGTGCCCTGGGGTTCGGCTGTATCTCTCTCTCTCTCTCTCCCTCACTCTCTCTCGCTCTCTCTCTCTCACACACACACACACACACACACACACACACAGCCAGTCAAGCGTTCCTGGGCCCCTTGGCTGGCGGCGCAGAAGCAGTGGGAGGTCAAGCTGGCTCCTTGCGGAAGGAAATGCACTGTAAAGGAGAAAACCCAGAGCACTGCACATGCACATGCACGCACACACAGAGGCTCAAGCGGCTTGGTCTGCTCAGCACTGCGCAGGGTTGAACGGGGTCTTTGCGCTGACCTACTTCTCAGTCGTTACCCACACGCTCGGACGGGCGGACACGAAAGCTAGCTCGGCGTCCGCGCCCATACGTGTGGCTCTTCGACGACCAGCCAGGTGGTGTCGATGTTTTGTTTGGTGTAGAGGGACAAGGGAGGGGAGGGGGAGGATCAACGTGGTCGTCGTGGGGCCTACTCTACCCACCCCCCCACCCCTCTCTCGGCCCCAAACCCCACCCCCCGTCTTTCCTTCCCTTCTTCCTGTAACGAGGTAGCAACAAAGAGCCTTGTGAAGGGAGAGGTGTTAACAGCAGCACCACACACCGGCTTGGCCAGCTCTTTCTTCCCCCCTGGATCCCTGTCTCTTAACATGTGTGGGGTCATACGTTTCTCCCAATTGTATCCTCTATCTTTCTCTCTCCCTCTCACGGGTACACGCTTTGGAACCGGAGAGACATTGACGGGCCATCTTTCACTATTTTAATTCTTCAATAAAACCTTTGGCGCAGAAAGAGAAAGAATAGGGTTAACACGGCGCTGGCGTAGTCAGGAAGGCTCATCCTCCTTGTAGAATGATATCAGGGCCGACACTTCAAGCCCGCGACCTTGACGCGGGAGAACAGGCCGGCGTCACCATTTGTTTGCCTTTGAAGAGCGATACGGTTACAGTCGGATTTGTCTGCTGAACTGTACGCGCACCTCCGTGAAAAAGAGCTCAAGAGTAAATATAAAAAACGCTAAAACTTCCAGGTGCTTTCCGAAAGAGGGGAGGCCTGTTTCCTAGGTGCATCTCTGGCGTCTAATGTTACAAAAAATTAGAGGGGGGTGGGTGGAGGGTTGAAGGGCAAGACGGTTGGCCCACCAAACACCAGCAGGTCTTTCCAAGTGAGACGAAAGACGGGATCACACAGGTCTCTCTCAGACACAGTGCGTTCCTCGCACGCCAGAGAGCAACACCACATTCCTTCTGCACACCCACACACACACACACACTGGGGCATGTGGCTATTGTCACTGTGTCTCCAGCCCCCTAGCCATTCAGCTAGGACAATAGAGATATGGAGAAGCCGGGAAAAGCCAGTGTGTGTGTGTCTGAGTGAGTGAGTGAAGAGTGACACAATGGATACAGCAGCATTGCATCACTACTCATCATTCATTCAAGTCCAAAACGGTTTTGCTCCCATCCCATTTGACACAGTCATTATAAAGTAAACAACCTGTGTGAGAAAGCGAGTGGTAAGTAAAAAATGTTTTACATGCCAGCTCATCCTGGCTGCTCTCACTCAGGGAGACGGTATGCAGTCAGGGTGGGAGCAGCACTGCGGGGCGGGGCGGGGACCGAGCCAGACTGACAGGCGGGAGGACCAGTCACGCGAGGGGGGCTGCGCTGTGCGTCTCTCCGCTGTGCGCCTGGTGAAGACGGCGTGAGGGGAGACGCTCGGGGCGCTCGGGGCTTCACCTGGGCATGCTTACGCCACCGAGGAAACGGCTCGACTGAAGCATCCAGTACGTGGACCGAGCACAAGGTCAAATGGAGATAAAGGGCATGTCCACGACATTAAGATCCAGTAATCTAATACATGGGGATACAATGTGTGATAGCTCAGCTCATTATGATTCAAATGGTAACATGAGACAATGTGTCTCCCCTATATTGTCATATTTCTTGTTGTCTGTAATGGCGTGATGACTCAGTGCTGCCTATCTGGGACAGGAAGCAGTAGAGACCTTCCTCGTAAAATAACAGAATAGTGAGGTATGCCTATACTTTGAATGAGACAAAACCAACAATCTGTGTGTGTGTGTGTGTGTGTGTGTGTGTGTGTGTGTGTGTGTGTGTGTGTGTGTGAGAGAGTGTGTGAGTGTGTGCTCATGTGTGTGTGTGCGCCAGAATGTGTGCGCCAGCGTGTGTGAGTGTGTGTGTGTGTGTGACTGTGCATGTGACTGTGCGAGTGTGTGTGTGTGACTGTGCAGTGTGTGACTTTGTGTGTGTTTGACTGTGCGAGTGTGTGTGTGTGTGTGTGTGTGTGTCTGCGTCACAGCTCCGTGCTCTGAGGACAGGGCATGGCTGTGTAGAGCTGCCGCTCAGCGCTGAAGCAGGGCCGACAGACAGGGCCAGGGACCTGCTCCCACAGTCAATTAGGAGCCTGGCTGCCAGAGTGGAAAAATGAGACGCGGGGGAGAGTGTGTGTGTGTGTGTGTGTGTACTTTAGCTGACTACAGGAAAAGCAGGAAGGGGTGGGGCGGGCGTGAGAGAGAGAAGAGAGAGAGAGAGAGAGAGAGAGAGAGAGAGCGGACCGTACGTGAGAGTAAAGGACCTGGGCTTGAGGAACCCTCGACATCTACACGTCCCATGATGCAGTGCGTGTGCGGCGGTGCGAGCCCCAGCGCGGCCACGGAGCAGCGAGCTAAGCCTCTTTTGTCCGAGCCTGTAAATGACCATTTAGGGTCAGCGGTTCACGGTGCGCACAAAAAACCAGTTCCCTCTGTGACCTCGGAGGCATGTTCCAGGAACGACAACATTGGCGAGAGAGAAAAAGAAAATCGATGTGTGTTTGCGGTGCCCCGCGTTATTTGGCGTGGTCTGCAACCGTCATATCAACCGTACTCATTTAATTCGTTAGTAAGTCGTAAAAGTTAAACGACGAAAGCCCTGACAATGACCTCTTTGGCACTGTATCTATTGATATCAGGAGAACTGTATAAAAGTGTCACATAAACAGTGGCACACAACATTGAATTTACTATCCATTTCATTTAGCATCAATAACCAAAAGGCCAAGAAAAACACCAAGAACAGTTTCGAAGAGGGATGCTGTTTGCTTTCTGCCGCGAGAGCAGCTCAGGAACGAGCCAGTCTTGGCCTCGACACATTCGCAAACCCATAAAATGAGAACTGGATGGATTTGCAGAAAGCAGGGAGCAGGGGAGAGATGGAGGGAGAGGGAGAGAGAGAGCATGTGCTTAGGACCTGGAGGACAAACTGACGATGTTACACAGAGAGGAGAAAACATTAGCCAGGTCCGCTGCTATACGCTGTCGAGTCCGAGGGAGATGATTGGTCGCCGTTTAACGCAGCTGTGAGCACTCTTCACCTGTGGGAGGGTTCCGTCTCGCAGACAGACCGTACAGCGGATGGCAGAGTCAAGCGCCTGGCGATTAGCTGGCCTGAATTCATGAGGGCCTATTTAAAACAGAGGAGGAGGAAGAGAGCGTGGGAGAGAGGCTACGACTATAAGCAGCTAGCCCTAGTTCAAACTCAAAACAATCCGTAACTTGCATACCAACCTTGCAATCACAATATTTAAAATCGAGGGAAAAATTGCATTTGTTGTTCGGGCACTTGAAAGAAACACAGGACAAAACAGAACCTCGCCATATGTCTGGCTCCAGGAACGCCTCTCCTCGGAGCGGACAAAGGGCCAGGCGGGGCCGGGGGAGCGGGGCCGGGGGCCGGGGGCTCGGAGGGGCTGAGGGAGGCTCAGAGCGAGGCTCAGAGTGAAGGGTGGCTGAGCGTAATGCAGATTGTCAGGGAGATAAGATTACCAGTTGCTGTGGTGGGAATGGATGCGACCGCAGCAGCCAACTGACGGTTGACAGGAAGGGCCCGAGACGGGGGGGGAGGGGAGAGGGGGGGGGGTGTAGCCTCTGCACGGTTTGTACTAATCAGGCCCCCACCCACCCACCCACACCCCCACCCACCCACCCACACCCCCAGCGATATTGGACAGCACCCATGCTTAGGGAGGAGCAAAGCCATCTCAAAGCGATGAACAAAAGTATTGGCCTGAGCCATTTAGCATGTGACACCAACCACACACACACACACAGCCGAGCCTGTTTGGTAACACCGAAAACGGGTCTGGGAAATATTTAAGGAGATGAATTCACCGTGTTTATCAGGTACATCGAATCGAGAATCAGATCCCGAGCAGCGTCGATAACAACAACCAGGCTGAGACACGGCGGCCGCCCCAGTCAGGTAACAGGACTTGGGGGCTCGCAGAACACGGACAATCAATTTGTCCACGGTCGACAACCACCGCGCTGAAACCCATAACGGCACACTGCGAGCACGCACAGCATGTATCCCTGCTTCACAGCGCTCCTAAACACATACCCACAAAAGAGTCCTGGACATTCACTCAGAGAGCTGTAAACACAGAGAGAGCGTTGCCGACCACAGATTACCGTTCGGACGGATTTATTTGTTTCTTCGTTTTGTTTTCCGTTTTTTGTTTTGATTCCGGTTCAGCTCCGGTTCTGGACTTGGATTATCCTCTCCCTCTCAATGATGGGCTCGGCAATTAAGAAGAGACTGTTCTCCCCGGAACTCGGGCTAAACCTCTTGTTTCATACACGTGCACACACACACACACACACACACACACAAAGGCAAAGCCTGCGGCCTGAGACTGTGTGAGAGGGGGGCCCAGAGAAGGGGCCAGGGAAACAACAGAGAGAGAGAGAGTGAGCGAGAGAGAGAGAGAGAGCGAGAGCGAGAGAGAAGAGAGAGACAGACAGAGAAATGGTGTGAGAAGGAGAGAGCGAGGGCAGGAGAGAGGTGAATAATGGCGTGTTCCCCTGCTGCGGGCTGCGTGAGGAGCTGAGAAATGATGGTGATGTACGAGGGCCGATTAGACCACATTCACCCACCCTAGACTTCCAGGCTCCTCCTCCTCCTCCTCCTCCTCTCCTCCACTTCTCCACTTCTCCACTTCTCCACTTCTCCACTTCTCCACTTCTCTCTGGCTGGTAATTGGGCTCAAAGGGAGCCTATGCTTGAAGGGAAATAAATGAACTTCTGGCTCTCAAGACCAGGTAAGCTGGCAGGTAGTTCGGTTTCAAGAGACTTGGGTCTTCGAAAACATTGCGGTCGAAAAGAGCTAACAAAGCTTCGAGTGGCTATCTTGCAATTTGATCTTCTGAGTCAGTCGTGTCGGGCCACAAAGAAAGGCTGTTCTAAACACTAGCATCAAAACCAACCTTCGAACGCGTCGAGCAGTAGAAACGTGGCTAGCCGACTCAGTAACTGTCTCGCGCATGACCGATATTGCTCGGGTGAAATCAGCATGTGCCATTTCTACGAGGAAACCTTAGATGGAGGCGAACGCAGGCCTGGCCAGCCCCGTCACATGCGTCGTCTCTGCGTCGGATTAGTGCAAATAAACTTCCCCCAAAACGGCCCGCGGAGTCACAGAAGAACTCCACTGTTCAGACGTCCACTGAGGAGCCAAACAAAGCAGGGTTTTCTTCCAGTCATTCTAGTCGTGTCTGAAGTCATAGGCGAGGCCAGAGAGTGGGCAGCAGGTGAAAGAGTGATGCGTTATGGGAGGGGGGGGTTCAGTGAAAGTCTACATTTCCCCAGTACCAGATGAAGGGCTTTGTGGCTTGGATCGAAATAGTAATTGCCATGCACTGAAAATGACAGTGTAAATAAGCCGGACATATTTGGGATAGTTAACCGGGCAGATTCCAACAACAAGTCTGTTAAAGGATCACTACAAGGACGTGCCAAGCCACTGGTGCACATGTATGTGCATGTTGTGCAAGTAAACTTCCCATGACTGATGACATCAAACATACTGGCTTCTCCAAATATTTCCAGGCACTCGAGTGCTGTTTCTTAGGGGGGGAGGGGAGGGGAATTTTGGGTTCTGGCAAACCGTGGTAGTTGCTATAGAAACGGGGTAGTTAGGCCACCTCGGTGTGCATGGTGCGTATAAAAAAAAATACAACTTCCAGTCACTATGGTAACTCGCTGTTAGGTGACTGACAGAATGTGTTTACCCAGCATGCTTCAGAGTTTGTATAACATTTCATTTTTCGCCTAAATCATTCATTTTGCCATTACACCATTGATACCATGTTAGGAGCTATATAATGGGCTATAATACACAGTCACAGGTTGTTGGTTTTCAGGGCATGGATATGGCCTCGGTATTTGATTTATTACATGGAAGTGGGGAGGGGGGCAGGAGGTGGATGAGAATACAAGCAACCCAGACTTTGGAATCCTTTATTGGGTGCACCAAACACTCTAGCCCCCTGCTGAGAGGCCTGGAGACGGATAGAAGTGCTATTAAAAAACCACTTTCCTCAAAACCGGAGAAATAAACAGGCATGGGGAGTTCATGAGGCACTGGAGCGCGGACGTTTGTTTCTATATCTATTCTCAAGTATATCTGTCTATTGGTTGTAGACTAAACTCAAGTAATCACCCGAAACTGCTGAAACAGACTGCAGAGGCAGCGAGGGCCTCGTCTGCCACGAAAAGGAAGCGTTCCCTTTAATAGGTGAGAGCGAGAGAGAGAGAAACGAGAGACATGTGTGAGAAAGGGAGGACTTTCAGTCAACCGCTCCAGTTGTAGGAGCTGTGGAAGCTTCCAGAGATGACTTTGGCAGTCAGAAACAAAGAAACAAGACAAAACAATATGGGTGTTGAAACGCAGACTAGAGAGAACACCAAAGAGGGAAAGAGGGAGCTCAGAAGGGAGAAGGGCTGGTCTGTTGAACCGCCAAACAGTTGATTAATACCACACACGGATATGGAAACCAACACTGCCCCCCCTCACACACACACACTCTCTCACACGATGTTGGTCGAGGAGATCCTCCACTAAACCAGGGAAGAGAAACTGCTGAGGCTCCTGTTCTCGGCCTCGACGCCCAACGACAGAGTCGTGACTTCAAAAAGGAACGAGGCAAAATGTATCTGGCTCTCCACCTGCTAACGTTTCCAGTTTGGAGACAGTGTGTGGCAGATGGCCTGCTCATGGTGGAGGGGTGGCGTGGTTGGGAGGGAGGGGGAGGGTCTCTTACCTCCATTACCCCGGCAAAGGAATTAAGACCCCCCCCCCTCACGTCGAAACGAAGCACAAAGTCGCCCTAAGAGGCAGGCCAGGGCAGGCAGCAGTAACTTGGCAGACGGGCCGGAAACCTCTCGTCACTCTCCGCACTGGGCCTGCCTCTCTGGAGCCCCGGAGGAACCACCCGCTCAGAGTCACAGCAGGAGGAGGACCCCAGGATCCAGACGGGGGGGGAAGGCTGCATTCGTAAGCTCCGGGTAACCGTCACTCCATAACCAGGCCAGGCACGGTCCGAAAGTCTGTTTTTATTGCCATTAAATGCAGCTCTCGTGAGAGAGCGGGCCTGCCGGCCAAGTCGGCGCAGCGCTGAAACCTGAGCACGGCGGGGGCCAAAGGTCTGTGTGTTTGCATCTATTTGGCAGGGAAAGCCAACAGTTCTATTACTCAGCATGATTTACGGAGAATGACTGTACTTGGTGGGACTCCAACGACCTCTCACCGTAGCACCGACTCGTGTTATGAGTGTACACTGAATTTCAAATACACCGAATTGCAATAAACACATCACATAACTCGTTTAACTTGTCGAACTACGTGCTCTTATGTTTCTTCGTGCTTTTCACAATGTATGCTTCACGTTTTGGCTATACCCGCAAGGTTTTTTTGGGGGGAAGCCAAAATCTCATTGTTTATGATCATCGAACGGTGCACTTTTGTAAAGCTCTCTTGAAAGTCGCTTTGGATAAACGGATCTGCTAAATGGATAAATGTAACTTTTGGTTATGATGCCAGCTTCCCCTTTAAATACTAAACGGTTTCAGAGACACACTGTCAATCCACCAAAGCTCCTTGGGCCATTCAATGACGCGACGAAGTCAAACGATAATATGTCCAAAGAAACATTCGTCGGAAACACACCAAAAGCGCGCTGATCGAAAATAGGTCTTGGGAGGCTAATACGAGCGCTTTTCACTCCTCATTGCACATTCCCATTAGGCAAAATCCAGCATTGCAGGCAATAAGACAAGGTGGTAATGTGAATCAATATTGACACAGTCGCCATTCGTTTTTCCCCGTCCCTAGCGACTCTGGCAATGGATAGTAGTCAGTGTGGTAGTGGGGGATAATAAGGGATTGACCTGGGGTGAGGCCATGTATAAAACTGTGGTAGCTGGGATTAAGAGAAAAGAGCCTTGCACTCGCTGCCCCCTGTCCAACTGCAACTAATTCATAACAGAATATGAAATGTTAAGGTAGGAGTTAGTGTCCGGACCTTGCAGTGCCTTGTGGGTGAGGACAACCTAAAAGCCAACCAGGAAGTGATCATTCAGCTTCTGGAGGTTAGGTAAGTAGGCTAGATGTGGCAGATAAAGCAATCTGGCCCTTATCAACACACGCACACACATTGTGCATACATCAACAGAGAGGAGAACCACACCAGCGGACACACACCCAATCACTCACAAACACACATTCACTCACTGGCTCTCTCACACACACACACACATACAGTGTGCAGTCTGCACCCTCTCAGGGCCCAGGCAGCGGTCTCCGTCTCCCACCTCCATCCCGACCCGCAGAAGCACATCAATCCCTCTGCACCATGACGATGTGCACACGGGGCGGCGTGGCCGACGGGACTCGTGCACAAGCCGGGAAGTCGGCCTTTAAAATCAGCAGCTCCGCGTCACCCAGCTCCTTATCTGTAGCGCTGCGCAGAACACACCTTTACCTTCAGACGGGGGGGGGGCTTTCCAGGCCGAGGTGGCTGGGTTGGCAGAGAGGGGCCAAGGCTCTGTGACACGAGTGTGCGGCGATAGCGCCATGACAACAGCTGATAAGGGCATGTTGCGCAACAGCCGTCGAGAGCGCTGACGTCATACCGAGATACACAGACAATGGCGGGGGTGGTGTGAGGGGTGGGGGTGGTGTGAGGGGTGGGGGTGGTGTGAGGGGGGTCCCAATCCAACTTGGCCATTCAGGGAGGTCCTGCTAGTGGTCTCTCGCCGTGGAGTTGAACAGTGGGCCAAGTGACAAAGTGCAGCATGCAACGTCCAAATAACGGCGCAAAAACGTCACTGAGCGAGGGCATAATGAGGGGCCTGGCGTGTCTTCCCAGAGCTCTGAGACTCCTCTGCTAGCTGGAGACGTCGAGGGAGGAAGGTGCAGTTCGTCGCCAACTCGACCGTGACGACACCAGATCTCGACTTCATCTTGGGAGGCCTTCTGGCACTTGGGTTATTGTCGTTTTGAGAATTTGTTTTGAATGCTTGCGATTCGTCCCGCTACCTGTCACGAAATGTTCTTTGTGATCATGAATTTAATACATTGTGCACCACTTGGCAAAAAAACACCCAGCTATCTCCTGGCCTACTGAATTACAAATCAAATAGTGTTACAAAAGGATACAAAGTCCACAAAAACACCGTAGTTACAGCAACTTAAAGTATGTCACCGTACTAGGTCCAACTCTTTTTTTTCAATTTTCATTCTTAATTCACAAAGGCCAACTCTAAAGTCTGTGAATCTAAAGTGCATTGAAACGCCTCATTAGGATACCACTGGCCTTGTTGGCTCAACAGGTTCAATGAAGCGCGTGGTAGCTGTGGTAGATAAGGAGTGCTTTGCGGCCCTCTCTCCTCATGGTCCGTCGCGAGGCCCGCATTCAAACAGTGAGGTTGAGGGGCCGGGGACGGAGGTGGGGCGGAGGGCTGCTTCAGCGTGATGCAGGCCTCAGCTCTGCCCCTGCTCTTGACAGTTTTTTTTTGGTTTCCTCTTTTGGTGCACACGTGAGCGCGCATGCGCACACACGCACACACGCACACACACACACACACACACACACACACAGCAGTGGATTTCTCAACTTGGCTCTCATCAGTTGTGCGCCTGATGAAACAAACACTGACAGCCTCTTTACATTTGTAAAGGCCCCTGCAGCAGCTGTGCTTGTCCCACACACACACACACACCCCCCGTGTGCACGCGCGCGCACACACACACACACACACACACACGTGAATCTGAGGCCTAGCTCCAGCTGGAGCCTGCAGTAAGAGCCGACTCGGCACAAAATGGCCCTGGCTGTTCCATGCTCTGCTCAGCCCTCCTCTCACCTGCTTTCCTCCCTCTCCTTATCTCTGCTTGCCTTCTCTCCTATCCGTATTCCTGCTCCTCTCGCAGTGTCTCTCGGCCCCGCGCACTCTCTCTCTGTAACATGTCTAGCCCCACAGAACCACCTCAGATTAACACCGCGTTCACCGGTCAGAACGCAAACCCTTCTCCAAGCGTGGAAATACATTAATTTGTAGACCATAGAAATAAATAAATGGTTAAAAAGGGAGGTTGGAGGACAGCAGATCGAAAGGAGGCATGCATGCCTCAAAATGTCAGATAGCCAGGAAAAGACATTAGTGACGCGTCATTCTGAAACGTGAAATGGCATTTCTGGTTAAAACATTTTTTGTATTTTTTTTTAATTTATAATTGTTTTAGTCCTTGTGCCCGTTTCACGTTTGGGGTCTATCAATCCTGGCAGAGGCTAATTGCGTTGCCTTGTTTGCTTTTATTAGGGACTCTTTTTTTCATAACTTATGAATTTTAATAACATTAATGGATGGTGTGTTTGTGTGCGTGTGCGCATGCAAGGGGAGGGGGGGCAGTGGATAACAACTCACACTCGTGTTCCAGGGGAAACGGTTAAGCCAAGCATGTATAATTGTCTTACGCTAATTAAGGGTGTGTGGGTGTGTGTGGGGGAGGGGGTGGGGGGGGGGTAAACCGGAGGGGGCAAGAGTTGTGTTCTAAGTGGAGGCCCGGGGGAAGACTCCTCCAGGTTGGCGTTTTGTTGTTGGCCTGGTTCGGTCCGACTAGACTTCACTGGTTCGGTCCGACTAGACTTCACTGGTTCGGTCCGACTAGACTTCACCCACAGCTGCTCCGCCTCGGCAGATGTGACAAGTGGGGTTCTGTGCGGCCCAATTTCACACACACATCATCTATAATTATAGATCGAGTTAAGAGCGGGCCATAAAAATAGGCCTGTCTGACATTATAAGTCCACATTGTCGGGTCCAAATCGACTCTGGAGTATCCCATGTAGCGACTTTGGGCTTTGTTCAACTGCTCGCACAGCAATTGTAGGTCCAGAGTTCCTGGCATCTCGATATGCAATGAAAGGAAGTAACTGGACAAGAGGGGACTACTCAAAAAACCACAGAATACTGCAACAGAATATGACCCTAACCGCCACAGTAAGCGCTCTAACCAAAGCGTAAAATTAGCTATAAAGCTATAGCTTACAATTGTGAATATAACTTTACAAGCTTGATAATCAAAATGTTGAATTGTAGCAGAATATATATAATATGTATAATATATACTTCTTAAAACTAAGTATTTTAAGATTAGGTAGGATAGTTGTTATGCATCCACTTTTAGTAACACAAAACACTTCTTGATATTTGTTTTACTTTTACTTGATAAAAGTAAAAGTGCCTAAAAAAGGATCACTGATATCAAACTCAAATCTACAGACAGTTGATTTCTGATGTCATCGAACTCCATTCCAGTGGAATTGAACCACTTGGCAGCCATCTTATACCATCCACAAAAAGAAATAAGTTAGAACTTAGGCTATACAACTTCAGAAATAGTACAAGCCACTTAAACCACATTTGGCTAGCTTTACGTTAATTTTAAGATATAATTGAAATCCCATCTGTAAATAAATGTCCTTTGGTGGCTTGGAATTAGGGTGAAAGTTGAATTATTAAGTGATAAACATTCTTAAACTGTTGAATGTTATGGGAGTTGTGTCTGTTGTAAAAGTGTATATCTGACGAGAAAACCAAGTTCAAATAGAACCTTGTACCGTTATTGTAGGACATTATGTCCTCTACTGCTCTATATCAATTGTCTAAATCAATTGTCACCCCTAAACCTGTTGCTTTGTTCCTTGTCACCTCCAGTGAGTGCCAAAGGTAAACAAATATCTTGCAAGATGTTGCCATTATGCTAGACTGAAATGCGAGAAGACAATTCTCTAAACTCCCAATATGTATACTCAAAAAAGGAGGACACTGCGATTTAAACTCCAAAGTATACGCGTGAACGGAGTGATATGCTTGGTGTGCAGTTAAACGCAATAATGTCTCCATTAGGCCAACGCGGATGACGATAATGCATTTGTAACCATAATGTTTCAGCAACAGCCACGAAACTATTCATGCGAGCACATTTGTAGTAACTCCAGTGTTAAAAGGCTACAAGGTAACTTGGCCAAGCAATCTGCTGAGCGATTCAGTTTGAGGGATTACGTCTTTGTTTGGTTTACACTGGTACACTGCTTTTCCCCTCGTGGAAAACAACCTCGTGGGCAAGACTAATACTACTGGTAAAGCCATCAAAGTGGCCAAACAGATATACACCACTCCTCTCCTTACAAAATTCGCCGGTAGACAGGGTAACCTACTTGCAGAAAGAAAATGGTTGCTTCTTGCTTTTGCCTTACACGTGAACCTCTGCAATGCGACTGAAACACATTGGCTCATTGAAATTACACTCTTTGGCAGTAGGCTACAATGTAACGAAACGGTGTTTGATTAAGCGTGAACGGTCGTGAAGCTTAAACAATTATTAGTAGCCTAGGCTAGATCCCCGATAAATAGTGTCCGAGAGGGGCTTTAAAATCATAGCTCTGCGAGCTTCGGCTGCTGCAGTATCTTCCATCTGTTCGCAGAGGTCACACGGAGACGTTAAACATGAAGCAAAAACGATTCAACTCACACATAACATCTTTCAGTACAGATAAAGTAACACAGTGACCATAGAATGTCACGAATAACTTCGAAATGACGCCACGATAATTCAAGAGCTGTTAATCGAATGGGTAGGGGGAATTGCTTGACCCCCTTTTTAAGAGATCTCACTCCCTTTCGGCGTCAAAAGAAATGAAAGAGTCACAGTGCATGCATGTTGGTCAGCAGATAACATACGGACTTGCTACGTGCAAGACACATCAAAACCACAACTGTAAATTCGTCGTGATCTTTCAAATAAATCATCCGAAAGACTAAAGAGAAGACTCAGCATGGGGGAAATGGAAGCCGGAATAACTGAGCCAAGCCATGGCCGATATGGCTGTCTTTATGGCTCTGAATAGAAGCTATTTGCAGTGCTAACAAAGCCATTCTGAAAACAATCTATCTGTTTTGTGGCCCTCGGAACAATAATCAACACAAAGAAGATAGTGTAACATAACATTTCATGAAACAAAGATACCTAGAATGATCACAGTCGTTTCAGCTACCAGCTAAGGCTTGCATAAAATGTCAGATGTTGAAGAAATGATACACCACATAGCCTACAATGGATAAATATATTGTCTCTTTAAATCAAATACCTTTAAATGTTTAGGTTTCGAAAACTAACACCTTCAAAGAGATTTGACCCAAATAAAAATACAGCTGCGTAATGGTACGCTAACCTTCATAGTCCGTGATGAAAGTTTATGCATTTTCATCAAAACAGGCGATTAGAACGTGCAAACTTGCGAAGGTACATTTGGAATTGCACATTTGGGATATAAATACTCACGTATTTCTTTTGGATAATATTCCTCTTAGGTCTTTCCTTGCTCATTCTGCAATCCAAAATGTTTTTGCTATAAAGAGAATGGCCACATGAATTTCTTTCTTTGACTCGCCTCTCCGGAGCACACCAAATACGATTTAAATCCCCTGGTCTGGTGTAAACTGGCTGGCTTTGCAGAATCCTTCTTCTGTGATTACCACGAAGATTCGGATATCGTCGGTAAATCCCAAATTGGAGGTCAACAACGAAAAAAGATGGACAAAAAACTAAACTTACTTCGACATAACATAGTCAAAACAATTCACAACAATAACTTCCATTCGCATTACAGCTCGGCGTTAGCACTCAGTCCCGGCTGTGTGGAACGACATGAATGTTCTGAATGCAAGCAAATGTTGTCGGAAAGGAGTTACATCTTGTTTGCGCGTATTAAAGAGAACGAAATAAATAAAATAAAAAAGGTTTGATGTCACGTTTTGGCTGGAGCTTGCAGACGACGAGTGAACTCTCCAGCAGCACTGCTAATCTGAAACCAGGCAAGCTCCTTTCTTCCCCCCCTTCAGCCTATCACATCCGTCACCATGGACAGCGGTAACTTTAAAACCTGGTCTTGCTAGGGACCGAGTGAAAATATCCATCCAAGCCGGGAACAGAATAGGTTCTGTTGTGTCTTCGTCTTTTATGTAGGTCACTTTCATTTGTTTTAAACGTTAATGAACATTGCTAGTTTTCTCAACGCAGTTTTCCTCGCTGCTATGACCTACTCCGCATAGGACAAGCACGAGCGCCCTCCCATATAGCATTTGTTTGTAACCACAAGAGGATGGCCAACTTCAAAGCGTTTTCTAAGGCTTCACAAGAACGTTTTGTTTATGTATCTTTCCGAATGTTTTAACATGTGTTTTGCCTGGTCTCCAAAACTCAGTGTGTGATCACAGAATAGACGCACTTGATTTATTAAACATCTTCAACAAACTAAAAGTTGCTTACTTAATCTCTGATTTTTTTGTGAAAAGAGACAGACTGGTTGGTGTGGTTTCCATCTAATGATAAAGATCAACATATATAGATGGGATGATGGGCTATGACTCAACTATTTCTTTATGGTGATAATGATTTTCAAATGCATCATTAGCCTAGTTGTAGCCTGTGCAATTTCGTAAATGAAGGCCTTTGCTTTTCTCTCCTAAAACAGCAAGGCAGTAGGCCTATTTGATATATGAAAAATATATAAGTATATATATAAATATATATATATGTAGGAATAAGGAAGAGAAGGCAACCGCATGGAACAATCAATCATTTAGGACAATGGCCCACCTACACAATGCTTAGAAATCTGACACATGAACAAAAGGACTATCTATATGACTCAGATCGAGCCACCATGCTGATTTTTTGACAGTAGATGCCACAGAAGAGATGAATCATGAATATGATGGCATCTTCAACTGGAATAAACCGTTCAAGAGGTTTGTCATCTCCTTCACAAGCAGGGAACAATTTCACTGTTCTGTGAATTAGTGATTCAGCAATGAACTAGAGACAAAAAAACATAGCTTTCCTTCCCTATTCACTCAACATTTCCTGACAGATCTCGTCATGCCTCTCTCTCTCTCTCTCTCTCTCTCTCTCTCTCTCTCTCTATCTCTCACAATATTATTTTATATTTTTTGTTATGGCTTCAGAAAGAATCAAGCCACATTCCACCACTCAAATGATCATCTAACTGATAATGTTTAAATATTGGATCAATATGAATATATAGCAACAGATTGAATTCCGCACTTCTTAGAAGCATGTTGCGTTTCCAAGAGCTGGTTAAACCATGAGCCTCAGAGATTGGCAACCCAATATCTGACACAATCCGAACAAAAGATAGCTTTCACAAGATGGTACGACGTCTGTACAACAACCTAATGACGAAGCTTAGATCATGGGTGTCTCTTTTATGAAGACAAGTCACCTCAGGCACTGTTCTGAAGAGGGGGACTTCCTTGTCCCAGTCAGAAGCAGCCTAAACTTAGCTTCTGAACAGCATCCAAGAATGAGTGTGAAAAGAGCTGAAAACAGACACAGAGAGAGGATAGTTTGAGGAGTCGACAGACACCATCTCAGAGCCATGAGCAGAGAGAGAGAGGGAGAGAGAGAGAGAGAGAGAGAGAGAGGGAGAGAGAGAGAGAGAGAGAGAGAAAGAGAGGGAGAGAGAGGGCAGGGAATAACAAGAGAGAGCAGTGCCTAATAAGCTGAGTTTACTCAGTATTCGTCTTTGGGCCAACTTGCCAAGAAGCTAGAATTCATATTTTGCACTCTACAAGGAGTATGACGAAAATACAGTACAGTCCTATATTTTACTGACTATTTACAAGTTAAATAACCATCTCCCTGATGACATTGCTGTTGTGTAAAAAGAACAGCATATCAATCGCCGCAACTGCCGATATAGATTTTGCATCACAATGTTCACAATGATCAAAGCGTTGAACTTGTCCATAAAAGCATGAGCAAAGACATTTGATCGATATTTCATAAATCAATAATTCTAAGCGAAGCGGGCAGATGACATGACATTATGTATCTTGTTAAATAATTTGCTTGCTACAATGTAAAATGGGCCATGTATTATATGATTCATAGATAGTGGAGTGTGTACAGATTAGGGTAATTATATATGTCTCAAAAAGTATTAAATTGTATGATAACATTTGAATGTATCTACGAAGCTTTGAACACATTTTTCTTTTGTTGATTTGTTGTCTGGTTGCCATGAAAGGGATATCCGTTTTTTGGAGATGGATTTGAATTACTAAGCCCTCACAAATTCTGAAGAGCCCCAAATGAAAAAATGTGACAAAAGTTATCAAGTTGTTTTGTGGGGAACAGAGGTATAATGACTCCCCCTCCCCACACCCCTTCAACAATGGCCTGGGGGCTTCTAGAAAAGTCCCCCACACCACTCCCAATGACATTTACATCTGTGTGAATGACTGTGACGTGCTATAGTACTCATTCTTCTCTTAGAAAAGCAGGCTGGCACTCAGACCAGGATACCACTAGATCTAAAGGTACTTTGCATTATCCTTGGATGGATATTTTAACATATAACTTTCCCTCTGATATGCTGGGGTTATAAACCCCATCTACTGATCTACCAAAGTGCTGAGGATGAAGGAGTCCTAGGGGTTCATCAATAGTGAACCAGGGAAGAGTGTGCACAGCCAGCATTCTTGACATGACCTGAAGGGTTGACGCACGACTCCTGGCTCGGTTCCTGTTCCCAGCACATGTTATACACACTCTTTAATGGCCGTGTGCTCGACAGGAGGCAGGGCAAGAGCCCTGATAATGTGCAGACCTGTTAAAATATCCTGTCTAAAGTGGTCCATTTTAAGAGGCGGTTTGCTCTGCTCCGTGAGGCCGGAGGAGCCTGGGTCCTGATGGTCTGGCCGGGGTTGTGTGTGCCTGCGAGGACGTGTGTTTGCGAGTGGCCGCGCAGGTTCGTGTGTATGCGCATGTACGCGTGTGTCAGAGAAGGGCAGGGATTGATTAGAGCTTTCACTCTCAATGCGTTTAATTGCTTGGTGAGCCTGAACAGACGCTACTGGCCAGATTGATGTCCGATAGCCAAGTGGAGTGGGGGGAGGGGTAAAGGGGGAGTTGTGTGTGTGTGTGTGTGTGTGTTTGGTGGGGGTGGGTGAGTATTCAGGCCCGCAGGGTGCTAAGAATGAAGGGGGTGAGAACAATATCAAAAACACATTTAGAAAGATTGGAACACGTACACATTTATAACAATCATTTACCCATTACAAAGTCACATTATTTACTGGACTATAACTATTAAAATTGGTTACCTATTAAATACATATCATCTAAGTCTTAAACAAACATTTGTTGTTCTAAGAAAAGGGATTTCCTGCTTAGACCACGACAATATTATAATACTGCAGGACAGCAACAGGCAAGCTACATGTCTATCTGCAGTCAGGATGTGGTCCAATACTACACAATTCAACCTAGAAGCTTCCGAGTGTCATTTGTTAAATTCTAATAACACAAGTATGTGGATGTTTAAGAAGACAGACAACCGCAACCCCTGTTGAAATGTAAATCCTGTGACCACACGTCAAAGTGAGGTGAAGTTCCCTCCTCCTACTTTCATCATTCCCATCCCCCTGTCATCAGATGTCCCTCATTGTGACGCACGGCTCGCACCCTCAGCTCGCGCTACTGATCAGCTCGCTTCTCACCCTCCTTCGCACCCTCCTTCTCCTCTCCTTCTCCCCTCTTCTACCCCTCCTTCTCCCCTCTTCTCCCCTCCTTCCCCCCTCCTTCCCCCCTCCTTCTCCCCTCCTTCTCCCCTCCTTCTCCCCTCCTTCTCCCCTCCTTCTCGCCTCTGCCGGGACTGGATAAAATCACAAACACAATTTATTTCTTGCCCCTCAAACCCTCCTGTGAATAGGACTCAAGAGTCCCAGTCTCACTACTATGTGGTAATTGGACACCTTGAGTACTTAAGTCCCTTGTGAAACAATCCCTGCAGTAGAAAACAACACTATCGGAATAATCGTCTCATGTTGACCAACAATAAACCTTAAGGAAGAGCACACAGAATCAAGCATTGGTAAAAGATAATAAAAAACAATCTATAAACCATAAAGACCCCAAAACATGTTTTTAGTCTAGGTGTTGGGGAAGTGACATTTTGTGGGGGGTTTTAAGCGCAAAAGTAACAGGTCTTTGTAATCAGCCAGTACAGCAGGAAAACAAACGCTCCATTCATCTCCAACTCCAATGGCCACAGGGTGAAGCTGGCCCACAGGCACAGATCCAGGATCAATTCACCCTCCTCAGCTTTTAACTTGAATCATTGGCCAAATGTTAAACGTGCCCCGGACTGGTGTCAGGGGACGAGTCTGCCCTGTTCCACCCCCCGAGGCTCCACCCCCCGAGGCTGTTCTTGTTGTCTGTTAGCGATGGAGCATCTCAACTGGGAATGACTAACGAGGGATCCTTCTAGAACTGGGATCCCTTCGCTTGAACCCTTTCCTTGCCAGGATACGTTTGCATGTGACCATCCATTGGTTACGGGGAAAACAAGACTTTCACTGAGAGCTTCGTAGAGACGAGAAACACTCAGCCAGTAAAGCATTCAGGGGACAGTGGTGTCAAGTTGCAATTGAAAATACTCAGTATTCCTTCATCACCTGACGCAGTGAAGGGAGTACCCTATAGGCTTGTACCAAGATTCTTGATGCACCACTGTACCACTTTTTGGATACTTTTTTTGCCCGTTACTTCCACTTGTTTGTTTATGTCCCATTTGACTCGTCTCTTCGAATCGGGATTCAGCCACATAGCCCAGCAAACAAGTGTTAGCACCACAGCCAACAACAAGTGTATGCCTGTGACTGACTCGTCGAGCCTTGGATCCAGTTGAGTTGGGGGAAGTCTGGGCAGAACGGGCCCCTGAGGGTCCTGGCTTGGTTCCTGTGGGCCTTTCAAGGACCAGGACACCTGCATCAGACACAAAAGGCCATCTTTCCTGCCCCCTTTGTGGGGCCATGCGTAGAGCGAGACAAGCAGGAGTGACAGAGAGAGAGAGTGACAGACAGAGAGAGAAAGAAAGAGAGAGAGAGAGAGAGAGAGAGAGAGAGAGGGAAAGAACTAAGGTGGAGAGAGGGAGGGGAGGTGGAAAAAGAGCGAGCACAGTCAATCTGACCTCAGCCAGGAGGAAACAAAGTAGCACAAACAGAGAGCAGGGCAAAGGAACAGCTGGAGAGTGCTGCGTTGGCTGTCTGGGTGGTCTAGGAGGGGGTGGGGGTGTAGGTGTGAGAAGGAGTGAGGAAGAGAGCGTGTAGGAGCAGAGTGGAATGAGGAGAGCGATGGAAGAGAAGAAGGAGAAGGTTTGAGGTAATGTGAGGTTAAAGAGGAGTTAGACACTGGAGCCTCAATGGCCTCCACTAATGCTGTAGGCAGTTTTTAAAACGTTGAGTTGTTTTATGTGTGCAAGTGTCGAGTCTGTCGACCAATACTGCACAGCAGTATACATCAACATTGTTCAGATTTCTTCAAGAACCTCTTTGCATTAATAGCAGTTTCCTCATCTCATAGAAACAGTGGGTAATCTTTCATCACTTTGTAGCCAAGAGTTCCAAGTAGATACATAAATATACCTCAAGCCATGAACACATTCAAACAGACATTGTACACACACACACACACTCTAGCCTGCTAAATAATAGTGTTAGGTTATTTTCAATTGAATTATTTAGTATTATTAAATTTTAGTTCCAAATGGCAAATTAACTTAAACTTGAAAGTTGCGATTTTTTTTAAAAGTAACTCTTACCTTAACTTATGGTGATAACAAAAGAACAGTGATATGTTATATAGACGATTAGCCAACACTACACATTGCTTAACCCCGTTTAAATCCTTTTAAAGTCATAATTTTTAACCTATTCTTTCCCTCTCATACTTGTTGTTATTGACACTCATGTTAGACAAAGGAGCAGTGTTCCCTGTGTCGTTGGGTTCCAGATGCAGCTTATAAGAGTAGCTCAGTTGACATGATAACAACAAAGATAATTGTTGTGGGAGGTCTTGCAGCTTTGCATGTCCCAGGGGTGCATGGTTAATTTAGCTACATATGTCCCCCTCACCCAATAAGCTAGAATTGGTCTCATGCGTGCCCAGTGAGTTCTGAAGCATTTATCCTTGATTGTCAGTTCAGATTCTATGCTGTGACCTTATTTGCAAATGAAAAGATGTAGTTATAGGGCTGTTTGAAATAACTGAGTAACCATAGGTTTGTTTGAAGGAGAGCGAATGTGGAAAGGGTGTTTTTATGGGTTTGTGCCGTAACCTGTCAATCTTGGGTGTCGTTTTTTGTGTGTTTCAATGTTTTGCCTGAAAATGGAACGTGTTGTTGCGTCATTGTCACTGCAGTTAAAACAGTGTCATTCCACATGTGAAGACTATTACTGAAGCATCATTACACCATGAAATTGTGTCAGTACAACACCATTAGACTGTCAACCTGTCATTCCACACACAGTCTCTCATTCACTGACCAGCTGCTGCTTCCATTGACTGTCCCTCACTCCCTTCCTTGCAAACGCTGATGATAATCATATCACGGTCATAAAGCTAAAGCAATAAAGCGCTAAGCTGAGGACTTCCAAGCAAATGTATCCACGCTGCTTATCTTTCCCATTTTACTACCCTCGTTTGCCTTTCAAATGCATCCCTGTCACCCAGTCCGACAAGGGCCCCTCGCAGCCTTTGAAAACAAACGGGTGTTCCTCAACTTCCAGTGTGTGTTCCCCGGTATTAATTCATCCCAGCTTGTTATCCGAGCTATCAAATCAAATTTATGGGAAGATGAATCGCTTGGATCTGGAATTGCTATCAAAGAGAAAACATTTTTTGATTTCAAATGAAGTCACAAGTTAACCTTCAGACTGCAAGCGAAGACATGCTACAACGATTTAAATTGAGATTTTACCCATTTATAAAGGAAAAGCTTGATTTAAAAATCCCTCTCTTTTTTTTGCAAACCATGCTCTTAAATGTCTCGGGGTGAGAAAGAAAAAATGTCATAAACATCCTTGGTAACAATCTGTGATTAGGCTGATGATATTAATTATCATTACTTTCAATTAGGGCTCCTGGGCAGCCCCACTCCGTTGCGGGGCCAGCTCCCTGTGGGGCTGCTGTGGCTAGCCGTAGCTTCATTAGACGAGCGTGATTGCACCGCAGTATCCCTCCATCTAGCGCCATTTACAACTAATCAGCATCTCGGAGTCCATTACCACCACTACCAAGTCAGACCAGCCAGCATGCGTGTGCATGCGTGTGCACGCGCTTCTGTTCGGGAAGGGAAGTGGCGCGAGATAAGTAATTGTTTACTTTTGGCACATAAGGCCAGTAAAGAAATCTACCCTACATATTCTGCCATGGAATTCTGGTTTTATCATCACCTTCACCTTTGTTTACATTCTCCTTCAATTACTTTCTCTCCCTTTTTCCCTGCATCTCAACATGAAACATCCATTTCCACCACATGAAAAATAGAGAGGTCCTCATGAATTGTTTACAGGTTGTGTGTGTGTGTGTGTGGTGTGTGTGTGTGTGTGTGTGTTGGGGAGCATTGAGTTCAGCTGTGCACCGCGAGAGACTCTCCTGGGGAGAAAAGTCACAGCGAGAGCTCAGCTCTCATACCCACCCAGACACATACTGTACGGCGGTGAGATGAATGCACGGCCATGACCTCTTTAGCGATAAAAGGCTAAATAGGTAAACCTTCCCTTTGGTTCTGATGAGCCAATCTAGCAACCGCATTATCCCTACATGTATGTGGTTAGGCCATATTCAAATTCATATTTATAATTACCTCTGGAAGAGCTGGGCCATGCATGTCAGTGTAGGAAGGAGACAAGGACACACATGTCGAACTATAAAATGCAGGAATTCTGTCTCTGTATGTGTGTCTGTGAGCGTGTGTCTATCTGTTGCACGATTATCTCGAGAACCGGTGTCCTAACATTTTCTCCTTCCCTTCAGATTGTCCTATCAGGGATTAGTTTGCATGAGCACACCAAGGTTAAGGATCGGGTTCGTCCTATAGTTGTGAGCTAGTTTTGCCACAGGACAAATCAACAGAACACTGGTATGGAGTTCAAATCTTCCAGGTGTGTCGTTCGGGAACCGGGGGCGCGCATTGTCGCATCTAAAGATGTTTGGATGAGCGATCCACGGTCGGCCTGTGAATAAACGAGAGTGGCTCGCAGTGCTACATACATGCACGACACTCACACCAAGTGTGCACTGCTAGCACAGATGGGAGCTCCAACACCCACTTCCCTGCTCTCTCCAGCCTCCCTGGCAGCGGCCAGACACAGACGATCTGATCAATATTCCTTTCAGGAAATTGGCCTCTTTTTGTAAACCTATATCTCTACTCGTCTAGTTTCGTGAGGGAGTGGGGCGCTGCTGAGCGAGAGATGAGCGATGAGATCGCTAGCGAGCGAGAGCTGAGCTCGAGAGAGAGATAGAGAGAGCTCGAGAGAGCTATCGATGAGCTCTAGCTCTCTCGATCCTCTCGCTCTCTACTCCTCTCTCTCTCTAGCAGCTCGCTACTATCTCTCTAGCTACTCTATCTCTCTCTCTATCTCTCTCTCTCTCTCTCTCTCTCTCTCTCTCTCTCTCTCTCTCGTCCCTGTGTTGTCGTGGGCACTTCATTGAAACATCGTGGGCTAATTTCACTATGTCTGATAAGCGTCGACTCAGCACAGTGTTAGCGCTCAGTCTGACAAGATCACATTACATCCTGTCAGTTGTAATAAATGGAAAGAGAGAGAAAGAGAGAGAGAGTGAGAGAGAGAGAGAGAGAGAGAGAGAGAGGAATGGAAAAATATAAAAAAGGTTGTTGCTGGTTTGTGTAAATGCTTAGCATGTGTGTGTGGGTTTCTGTCAGTGGGTAGGTTGGTGGGATGGCTGTTGGTCTATTTCTGTGGGTGGCAGTCACCATGTTTTTATTAAGCTTGTGTTTTATTTCTTAATCAGTGCGGCGTGTCTTGGCAGCCTGTCTGATGCACAGAGGAGTCATAGTGGTCCTGTCAATCATTCCTGAGGATTGCAATCAGGCCTGTGCTGGATGTGTGGGTGGAATACTGACACTGGAGGAGATCAGGTGGCTAGTGTGTGTGTGTGGGTGTGTGTGTCTATATCACTATATTAATCAATATATGGATGTTGTTATGTGCTCGTGTGTACAGTATAGATATGTGCATTGTGAGCCTGCAAGTACACGTGGAAAACCATGAATAAGCAGAATTGGATCCGACCCACATTACCTTGTCAAGTCAACGATAAAGCAATGCTTCATGGGTCATACCATGACGAGTAACAGCCAAAACCACATGGGCCATGACCGTTAGAGCTTAAGTACGTAATGTGCATATTTGGAATAGTTTTTGTGTAAGGTAACTGGTAAATGACCCAACTGATCACGATGATTGATGTGTGTGTGTGTGTGTGTGTGTTTGCCTGTGCGTGTGTATTCTGGATAAAACATCAGACAGAGATCAGAAGTGAAAACAGAAAGGAAGATATCATATGTTTAACCCATTCATTACTGTGATAGCTTCAGCTTTTAGTAGTCCCTGATGTATCTTTGATGTGTAAGTGTGTGCGTGTGTGTGTGTTTATCCCAATGTGTTTCATCAGTGTCTACCCAACGGGACAATGAGTCATGTGAGTGAGGCGATGTATGTCAAAACTATATAGTGGGTGGTGTAGGTCGTGCCATAAGCACAGGAAAGACTATTATGAGAATCAGATAGTGTGTGTATGTATACTGTATGTGTGTGGGAAAAGGGTTTTTTCCATTGCGCCCATGAACTTACAGGACAATGACCGTGGAGGTGAGTGTGATAGTCGATGAAGTCACTTCTGTGGCTGGTGTGGTGGTTTCCTGTGTTTCAGTGTCACAACACACACAGACACACACACACAGACACATACACACACACACACACACACAGACACACACACCGTGCCCTGACCTCCAGCCGACGAACCTGCTACCCGGAGATTCATTCGCGGCCCTGTCATTTGAAACCATCCCATAATGACCTCACACTGACACCTAGCCAACCAGCACTCCCAGAGCTTCTCAAATGCCAAGTGGACGTCACATGATGTGGACCAACTGTCACTGCACATGGTCACTCTCTCAAAACCCTTCCTTTGTGACAGGCATACCCAGCAAAATAGCCAGTCAACATTTGACCAAAATTTTATCGGTTTAACATTTTTGCAGAATTTTTTGTCTATTTTAAAGTTGTGTTTTCACCGTATTAGTGTTATATTTTCAACAGGTGAACAGTTGATGAATAAACATATTTTTTATTAAAAATGGCTGCACCACGGGGGAAAGGTGACCATTGAATTCCATGTGTTACATTTCCTGCACAGGTTAAATGATGAGGAGGTTTTCTTTCTTTTACAATTTGACATTCACTTCCCCTATGAAAATCAAGAGGAAGATATATGGGAAGTATAAATTGAGGTCAGTAAAATCAGTCTGTTATAATCTGTACACGGTCTGAGCGCTCAGAGAGATGAAAAAAGCCTCAACCAGCACTTCCCCAACTGCCCCTTCCACTTTGCTGCCCAGCACCCCGTTGTCCACCAACAGGCGCACCACAACCTCCTTTAGTTCAGCCTTTAATAAACTAGACGAAGCCTCCACGGCAAAGTGTGCCGCAATAGCATACAAATCATCTTTCAGGCAGGCGTCAAGCCGCTCCACAGAAGGATCCCCAAGAAAAACCTCAACATCAAAAGTGCTCATGGTGAAGCCAAGAAAACCCCCCAACCAACTTATTTGACGTGTGCACTGCACACCAACGCTAACAAAACCTGTAGCACAAGGATCAAGTATCCCGGACGAGCCCCCACTTTATGTTACGCCTTCCGATGGCTCGGAGTGGAAGGACGCAACATAGGGCTACAGGTAAAGCCAGAGAGGGTGCAGTCACACAAACCAGATACACGATATAAAGGAATTAATGTTTATTTGTTTACATAGCAACACCGAGATCAAAGAGGTCAGTGGCACCAAAGAAAATAACAAACAAAACCCGCCCACCCCTTAGACAGGTGCTAGGCACCTACAAAAGACAGTGGGTGGTGCTCACTGCTAACCTGGGAACGTAACAAAGGTACTGCTACGTGGGTGTGAAATGTAGACCCCGGGGTATCTTACCTATCCTCGTTTGTCCCGGTGCGCTCAACAAAATAAACAGAGACAAAAGAAACTGAAGACAAGACACAAGCAGGCCTCTAAACCAAAGTAAATGCTAAAGACAAAACGCTAAACAGACATAAACCAGTCGAGGAAAACAAAGTGCAAATGTACTAGAGCTCTGCCACAGCTCACAACAAAAACCAATCCTCTCCCAACACATAGAAAACAAAGGGCCTTTAAAGGGAACCGGTTGATGGGAGATCTGGAACAGGTGTGGCATGGAATTGATGACCGATTGGACCCAGGTGTGCACATCTGATGATCCGATGATGACGCGGGAGAACGGGCCAGTAGGAGGAGACAGAACACAAAACAACAACACAAAACATGCAGGGCATACACAACGTACACTGAGGGTACGTAACACTCCCCCCCATAAAGAGTCATCCCATGGCTGACGACACCTCAAAGATACATCATACAACCAACAACATGGTCATTACAGACACCCCCCAGTAACCACCTACCAGCAAGTGTCACACACGAGAAAGAGCGTCCGCAAACACATTCTCTGTGCCCTTCTTGTGGCGGATCACCAGGCTGTAATTTTGCACAACCAGAGACCAACGCATCAGTCTCTGATTGTGGTTGTGCATACGGTGCAGGAACACCAGCGGATTGTGGTCCGTATAGACCACCACAGGCTCCGCACTAGACCCAACGTAGACCTCGAAGAACTGTAGAGAGAGCAGCAAAGCCAAGGTCTCCTGCTCTATCGTTGAGTAGCGCGACTGGCAGCGGTTAAACTTCTTGGAAAAGAAGCCTACAGGGTGAACCAAACCCTCAGAATCCATCTGAGTTAAAACCGCGCCGGCACCGATGCAGCTGGCATCGACCTCAAGTGAAAACGGCTTTCTAAAATCAGGAGCACCAAGTACCGGAGCGTTTGACAGGAGGGCTTTACAGCTTTCAAAGGCAGTTTGACACCGATCCGACCACACAAACTGCACCAGGGGACTGATCAAGTCAGTCAGTGGGGCTACAACAGCAGAGAAGTTCCTGCAGAACCCTCGGTAGTAGCCTGTCATACCAAGAAACCTGCGCAACTCTCGCCGAGTGGTCGGCGCTGGGAAAGATGTTATGGCTGCGACCTTGGCCTCCAAGGGACGCACCTTGCCTCCTCCCACCTGTTTACCCAAATAAGTTACCGTCGCCTTCCCAAACTCACATTTCGCCAAGTTCAGGGTCAGGGACGCGTCAGCCAGTCGCTGAAACACGGTCTTTAGCGAGTCCACATGAGCACCCCACTCTGTCGAGTGTACCACCACATCATCCAGATACGCAGTACAGTTAGGCACACCACTAAATACAATGTTCACCAACCGCTGGAAAGTGGCCGGAGCATTCCTCATCCCGAAAGCCATCACTGAATACTGTAGAAAACAGTCAGGAGTCACAAAAGCACTGATCAAAGAAGCACGAGGTGAAAGGGGAACTTGCCAGTAACCTTTCAATAGATCCAATTTTGTGACATAACAAGCTGACCCTATCGTATCAACACAATCATCCACACGGGGCATAGGAAACGAGTCAGGTACAGTGACATGGTTTACCTTCCGATAATCCGTGCAGAACCTGACAGTACCGTCAGGCTTCGGAACCAACAAGCACGGAGAGCTCCATGGACTGGAGCTGGGCTGTGCTAAATCATGGTCCAGTAGGTATTCAACCTCTTTTCTCATCAGAGATCTCTTAACTGAGCTCACTCTGTATGGGTGCTGCTTAATGGGCCTGGACTCACCCACGTCTATGTCGTGCTCTAGCACCGTTGTACGGGTAGGCACATCTCCAAACAGACAGGAGAACTCAGACATAAGGCGGAGTAGGTCAGCTTCCTGCTCCGTGCTCAGATGAGGCATTAAGGACGGAAGTCTCAACAACATCTCTGAGTTGGACAGCCGAGGAGTCTGTTGCTGGGCATTCCGCATACTCAGGCCATCCTCATCACACACCGTGAGAGGAGTAGTGGAGCTCACAGCTACCGACGCTACAGCAGTGGCCACAGGAGGCTCACCGCATGTCTCAGTATGGGCATCACCTCTAGGGTGGTAGGACTTCAGCATGTTGATATGACACACTCTGGTTTTCCGTCTCCTATCTGGAGTTCGGATCACATAGTCCGTGTCGCTCAACCTCCTGTCAACGGTGTACGGCCCTGTAAAACGAGCACTCATGGAACTCCCAGGGATTGGTAGTAACACCAACACCAGACCACCTGGCTGCAGAGACCGTGGGAGTGCTTTCCTGTCGTACTGCCGCTTCATACCCTGTTGTGCAATACCAAGGTTCTCTTTAGCGATACTGCAAGCCTCGTGCAGTCGTTCCCTAAAACGACTTACATAGGTCAGCACGTTTCGCTGAGTGGGCGGACTCTCGCCTGTTAGCTGGTCCCTAAAAACTCCCAAAGGGCCCCTCACAGTGTGACCAAACACCAGCTCTGCTGGACTAAAACCCAGGGACTCTTGCACTACGCCCCTCACTGCAAACAGAGCCAGGGGAACGCCATCATCCCATTCCCTACCGCTCTTCATGACATACTTGCGGAGCACTGTTTTAAAGGTCTGATGCCACCTTTCGAGTGCTCCCTGCGACTCCGGGTGATAAGCACTAGAGATCCGGTGTGTTATGGACAGTGATGTTAGTACCTGTTTGAAAATACCAGAGAGAAAGTTGGTACCTTGATCGGTTTGCACAGTCTTAGGGAGGCCAAAAGTAGAAAAGAACTTGATCAGGGCCCTTACTACTGACTGGGCTGTTATGCTCCTAAGAGGGATCGCTTCAGGGTACCGGGTAGCAAGACACATTATTGTCAGAAGGAACTGGTTACCGGATTTTGACTTTGGCAGGGGACCAACACAATCGACCAACACGTGTTCGAACCAAAGTACCTCAGAATCCAGTATCATGGCAGGTAATTCAGGTAATAAGGAATGTTCACTGCAATGCAACCTGTTCTATTGTTGCGCCAGAGGCAGTTTCTTAATAGGCCTTTAACCAAAGCATTCTCTCTCTCTTTCCCTCTCTTTCCCTCTCTCCTTCTCTCTTCCTCTCTCTCCTTCTCTCTCCCTTTCTTTTTCTCTCTCTCTCTTTTCTGGAACTGATTAGGTTTAGAGGGCCAGCCTGGAACTATTACTTATAGTATTGATGAAGTCCAGTTGTTTGAAGTGAAAGGCCATTTCGTATGGGGGCTGTGTGTGTGTCTGGGGCAGGGGGGGGTGACGGGGCAGGGGGGCGTGGAGGGGTGGGGGTGGGGGGGGTTGCACATGACCCTCATTTTCTTTATTTCAAGTCTGGAACCCTAAAAAGTTATTTGGTGTGGAACTGGAAACAAAACGAGTGAGGAAACACAAGCCCTTTGAAGACAGTTCAAACCATGCGGGTCATCAAATGTATGTCATCATCAAACCCCAATTATGAAAGACTTCCTCTCACCACCGTGGCGTCTTTCCATTGTCGTAAGATGTGATGCTCGACGCATTTACTGTTTTTTGACAGTCTAGTTTTTGACAGTCTGAAAAGAATGAGTTGAATTAGTTAAAGTCTTCCCATCCGTAGCTAATATAAAACAAAATTCCAGTCGAAGGTTTACAGTTTGCACTTAACAGGGGAAGGTGGGTGTTTCATGGTGTTCCCAACGGGACTTCAGTCATATCATAACCCCCGAAAATTGTTAAGACAGCTGTACTCAGACAGTTAATTCAATCACCTGAACAAGTATTTTTGATAGTGCCTGCCCTTGTCCATACAGTTTCCAAGGGTGACTTCCCAGATGGATATGTGTAACAAGCCATCTGGCATCACACCTCTGACCTCTGAAAGACTGTCAGAAGCATTTCTCTCTCTCTCTCTCTCTCTCTCTCTCTCTCTGTCTCTCTCATGCACTCCTTCTCCTTGATCCTCTGCGGTACCTGCGTCATGCATTATTTTGTCGTCTGCTAAAGGAATACATGTGCCGTAATACAAAATGGATCGTAATAATGTCTTCGTTTTTGATATCACAGATTTGGCTGACGACGCGTTGGATGATGTCCAGTGACCAAATCGATGTCAAACGGTGAGCGTTCAATGTGATTCCTCTTACACACTCACTCCTCAACATTCCCATGTGGAGTCCAAAGCCAGGCTAAGGATCTTTATACAAGTCTGCACTGAGTGACAGAAATAATGAACAAACAATTAACAATAAGTGAGACCTGTGATCATTTGTTCATTGTTGCGATGTCATCTACCGACAAAGGCAATGGGAAAGAGTTCAAGGGAAAAGGGCTATTTCAGGGAATCGAAAGAAGCCCTTGCCCAAAGGATGATGTACTTTAGTCCATTGCAACAATATCGTTTGGTTCTATTTACATTTAAATGACGGCGTTTGAGGCGAGGGAGAGAGGGGGACGTGGAAGAGGCATCTGTGTGTGTTTCCTGCTCTTTTGCACTTCGCTCTTTGTTTTATATTTTAAGAGGAGCTCATTGTTGAGGAGTTCAATGCTCCATGCTCCTGAAGGACTTGGCATAAACCACCCTCACACACACACACACACACACACATACACACACTCACAGGCGGAAATACACACAGGCACATACTAAAGCGATCACACACACGAATACACACACAAACTAAATGTATGTACAACATAGAATATCTTGTTCAAGTTGTTTAAAATGCAAACTGAAGAAAAACATATCAAAATAACTTATTTCATTTCAGGAATACACAAACAGACACGTCTCGCACGTGGTCCTATAACCCTTCAGTGGCAACACCCACAAATAACGGAATGACCTATCATAGTGTCGTATTCAGGAAGTGAGTGTGTGTGTGTTTGGATGTGTGTTACGCGGTAGCCCTGCTATTTGTATGTGGCTCCACAGATCCACCCACAGATCCATGGATTCAGAACAAACACACTATCCAAGTCTCTGGGCCTCCTTCGTCCCCGGGCTCTGGTGATGCCACTGATTGGCAAATAACAGCTTGCTACACACTAGCCCAGCTCCACCAACTAAATCAAGCCCTGCTGTTTAAGCCAAGTCAAAGCCTCCCACTTAACCCCCCTCGTGCCCCCTGCCGCGTTACTCAAGATTGGCCGCATTTATATGCAAATCGGGGGGGGTTCCGTCACATATCGCAGGGTCCACTTCTTTCTCTGCAAGCCCCTCGATGGCCCCCTACACCACCCTCCCCCCCTTCCCACTCCCCCCCCCTTCACCCGAGCTATACACCTCATTTCATTTCTCCTCCACTCTCTGTACAGTAGATCTCCTTTATCTCCCACGTCGCCTTTCATCCTTCTCTATGCTATCTCTCTCTCTCTCTCTCTCTCTCTCTCTCTCTCTCTCTCTCTCTCTCTCTCTCTCTCTCTCTCTCCTCTCTCTCTCTCCATGTTTCCTCTTCTTGTCTTGTTCCGACAGCGAGCTGTACACACGCGGACCACAAAAACAGCCTGGAATGTCTTTAACGTTTATCAAAGCCTTTTAGTAATGGTCTTAAATTTCTTTCTGAGATGATCCTTTGAGTGTTTGTGAACATTCATCTACACAAGAAACACTTTGGCATAGTAATCTTTATAATGCATCACTGTCAACACACATCCCACTTCTGTAAAAGAGACGCAAGGGGGCTTTAGGTGTCTTCAGGGTGTGTGGCTTCAGTGTGTATGTATGCCAGGTGTGTCCACTTGTCAAGCATTCACAGCCCTTCGAGGGGAACCAGACTGGAGCAGTGCATTCAAATGCCAGGGATCAGATTGCAAAGTTTGGCTGACACACACAGACACACCCACCAGCACACATGCACGTACTGTCTGCCTACTGTCTGTCTGCCTGCCTGTCTGCCTATCTGCCTGCCTGCCTGCCTGCTGTCTGTCTGTCTGTCTGTCTGTCTGTCTGTCTGTCTGTCTGCCTGTCTGTCTGCCTATCTGTCTGGCTGTTTATCTGTCACACACCACACATGAACTCTCTCACATAACTCTTTCTCTACTTTATCTCTCCGTCTAAGCCTCTCATTTGGACTCTCAGTTGGAGTGTACATGTAAAGACACAGAGGATCTGTGACACACCGTGAAGGCACGCAAGGAGGATCTATGATCCATGAAATGAGGAGTAAGGGTTTGCGTTTGGCCACGGGGGTGGAATAAAGGGCGTGGACAGGAAGGAAGGAAGGAGGTTGATTGATGGGCCGGAACAGGAAGTCTGCAGGTACGCAGGTTGACTGGGGGGAGGGGGGGGAGGGGGCAGGCTGTGAACCAGGTGAAGGAGGAAGTATCATGACATGACGTGCGCTCGCTAGGGACTGCACCTGTGAAGCGCTCTGACTTGAATCATGCAAACGGAACGAGAGCTTTGTTTGTGAATCATGAGGCTGGAGGAGGCAGGAGAATGTAGACATTTTAAGAGTTGGAATTCCTTCTGCTGTACTCATTGAGCCATGACTCTGAGTCGGTTCAAGGATTCATTTTTATGAAAGAGATGTCGACTGTAGAGAAAACGTTGAAATTATGACTTTAAGCCCCAGTCAATATACAAAAAAAACAAACACCTTAACTACACATAAACACATTGTAAACCCGAACAGTACCTGTTTCCGTGTTGACTTGCATTGCAGTATACACTCCTAATCAATCATTGGTGTGTAATCATAGTCGTCTGTAAAAAGAGAACCTAAGTATAAACATGACGTTTTCAGAGACCGCAATTTCCTGTTTTCCCAGGCAATTAGTGCCAAGTGTTTCAACCAAGGAGTCGCAGTGAGGTCAGGCTTCCTCTGGGAGGTTAGAACACGGCGGCTGAAAGGGGCTGAGGCCAGCGTCCACGTGTGAGCCCAGGCTGAGAGGGGAACAGAGAAGGCCGAGCACCTTGTTTCCTTCGCATTCTTCAGCCATGCCATGTCGTCACACCCGTGTGTCCACGTGTGCGTGTGCGCGTGTGCGCGTGTGTGCGCGCGTGCGTGCGTGCGTGTGTGCGTTTGTCGTACAGAGATCAAAGTGAGATGACTAAAAGCTGTGTATGATTGAGATCCACCTTGGAGGCTTGACCTCCTGACTGGTCAGATCGCGGTGCGCTGGAGGGGTCAGCTGCATCAGCTCTGGCCTTCACTCCCACAGTACAGCTGTGAGGTCAGGGACGTACACGTGACATGTGACACTCGCTTTGTTGTGTTCCACCAAGATGTTTTCACAAGTTTTAATCTGGGTTTTTCTATATGAACACCAGATTTATTTGTATGAAAAATATGCTAGCAAAATATGTGTCAGTCTATTAAGGTTTCATGTTGATATATCCCATAATAAACTGCTGTGTTACTGTGAGACCATCACATACAGTTGTTACTGTTATTGATATAACAGTATGTATTGTTACTGAAACTAGCTAGCCACAATTGGCTTTCTATGTATTGTATTTGACGAGAATCAATGTGCACTTAGCAAAAATTAGATTTTTGCTTTTATAAATAATAACCTGAACACTCATGCTTGTTTGGGCGATCCTAATTATGATACATTATACTATAGTAGATAATAATGAAATAAAAGTACCTTGATTGAATTATAATCATCATATTGATATATAATTACATATCAAATTATATATAATAATTATAATTACAGATAATGAAGAGCTTAACTATGTTGTTGTTTCTTGACATGAGCCGACTCTGTTTTAAACAGGGATCTGAAATCATTCTCTCTGCCTCATTTTGCTCTTCAAGTTGTCATGGAGATGGAAAAACCCTTTTTCCACACTAAAGGGATCCTTGGGAAGTGTCATCATAATCGACAAGCATGTTTGGAAAATGGCTCAGCTCCCTCTAAAAGGATTCATTTGTTATTCAAATCAAACATACATTTTCCTTGCCCCTGGTATTAGCGCAATCTAATGCACTCGGAAATGATTCGTGTAGGATTTGATGAGCGGGGATGTTAGAGCGCTGGTCACCCCGGCTCGGCACCCTCTGCTCTCATCCTGCTTTTCTGTCATTGAATGTCTCCCTCAATCTCGTCTTTATGCAACGACACACTCAGAAAGACAATGTCTCACAGACATCACTTCATTATCTGATGTGTATTTTGTGCTCTCGGTCTGACTATAGATCGTGTACTTCTCTCCATAATCACTGACAGTTCGTGTCACCTTCTGCCTGATGTGTGAACTCCCAACCTGGGTACG
>CAEFZP010000033.1:232500-265000 GCA_903064625.1 Mallotus villosus
CTCTTGCCAAGTACTACTGCTTGGAGCGTGGTTGTGGCTCTGCGAGGTTTTGGCTGCTGTGTGGAGAGCGGGTTGGAAGTTTATGACTCAATCTGCTATGTCTCCAAACGATTTTGGTATTTGATATTTTTCTGAGCAATTCTATATTGCACCTGATTGTTCTCGGTATTGCAATGAACGCATGGGCACCTGGATGTGAGGTTGTGGCTTGTTGAATAAAAAACATATTTGAATGATTACATGAAAGCTTCTTTACTTCTCATTTCCTTCTCTATTTCTTCTCCGAGGGTTAGTGTAGATCGTTGGTGCTGATCCTTTGGCAACTATGAAGACCTTTGTGACATGACTTGAAAATAAAGTTCAATTTGATTCAATTTGAAAATGGTCACTGCCATGAAACACTGATTAGGTGGAATCGGAGGAGACTTTTAAACTAAGTACAATATTTCATGCCACATCCAATATATGCATTGTCTCAAAGAGGTGCAGGGCACTCAACACACATTTTATTCACAATGATGTCTGAGGGGATGGAAGTATGGAACTGTATCATTGTGTATCACTGTATCATTGTGTATCACTGTATCATTGTGTATCACTGTTTCATTGTGTATCACTGTTTCATTGTGTGTCACTGTGTCATTGTGTATCACTGTATCATTGTGTATCACTGTGTCATTGTGTGGATAAATCACAGTCAAGCTAACAGAGACACTATCCAAGCACACTATGGGTCAATCTAACTATCCCTGCAGAATGCACCTATCAGCAGATTCGAAATGACACCAAAACCCAGAAACAAATATAGCTTTTGTGTATAAAGTATGTGCATGTTTACCAGGATCCCCTGAGATCCTACATGTCTGTTGATCGCCTGCAAAGCATTACATTGTTTTAGAAACGCACCTTGACCAACCTGCTCAGCGTCTGTGTCTTTCACACTGAAGAACGGGTCACAGTTCACAGATGAAAGGACACTAAATCTTGCGTGAAAAATGAACAAATAAACAAGTGCTTCACTGACATTGGAACACGTCTAATGAACAAGTTCTGGACATGACTGTAGGGAAGCATGTACAGGAAATCCCATTCATGTATCGTCCACTGTTATGGTTTCACAAAGACCTGCAGGGGTCTCTGTGTTTTACAATTTCCTGCCGGAACATTGATTTATTTCTACATCCTCAACAATCATTAATCCTCTATCCTGTCTTGACATGCTTAATATTTTGTTATGTGTAAAATGTGTATCTGTGCTTGTCAATAGCTAAGAATTTAAATTTGAAACAAGAGCTGCCAGCTGTAACAATGTAGCCTAATCATGCACCACAAGCTCAAGAATAACAAGCTCCACTTACTGTAAATGGGTGCAATAACCTTTAACAAAAATAGAAATGCCAATGTCAGACTAGGTTCCAATCTCTAACTATCACTCTAAAGCGTTTTCCACAATCATTCGAATCCTGGTCAAGTGTAAAAGCAACTTCTAAGGATAGTCCAAAGTTCAGTTATTTTACTCTGCAAAGCTAGGAAGAATAAATTACGTAATTAAAAACCAAGACCACCGAGGCCATATTGGACTGGGGCTTCCGGTTCTGTGGTGTCACCTTGAAGAAATTCAGTCGATTAATAGCAAGCTCTCCTCCCAAACTATCTTTATTTCCCTGGAAACTTGGAAACATTCCACTTGCACACAATGTAGAAGTTTTCCCTGAGTAAATATGTTTTTCTCAAAAAGCCCCTTTTAGCCTTTTCAAGGCAGAAACGTGGCACCTTGATGCCACCTACCAGTTCTGTATTAACACAGAATGGGGAGTCGTTGTTGTACCGGTGTTGTACCAAAATCGGAGACCTATCAAAAACTCAATCTCAATCTCAATTGCTCCTCTGATTCGGCAACATGGGTATTCCATCTAAAAACACCCACGGTAGAGCAGCATGCTGACTTTGTTTGGTTACAAAAGGTAAACTAACAGAGACACCATAAAGAGGAGTCTTATAGGTAATAAAGAGGGATCTCTGTTTTTTTAAAGGGCTTATAGTGATATCTCCTTTTCTGTAGGCCTATTGCTCTCTCTCTCTCTCTCTCTCTCTCTCTCTCTCTCCTCTCTCTCTCTCTCTCTTTAAGCTGTATTAATTGGTTTCCTTAATTAGCTCTGATAATAATTGTTATGCTGATATGGGCGAGCAGTGCGTGATTCCAGCTCCCTCTTCTTCCTGGTTCTTGTCGGCGTCTGATGTTAAAGTGGGTCATCATGGAAAAGACATGTCCATATTTAGATCACTCCAGGACAATACTCGCTGTTCTCTGGCAAGTCCGACTCTTGTGTTTCTGGGTCCATCTGCTGCAGAGTTCTGCATCTGCTGCAGAGACACTGTGGAAAGGTGGCTTCTGTTGTTTGTGCTTTCTCCCTGAACAGTTTAAGAAGAAACCAGCTGACGTTGTATGCAAGCCAGACGTTGTTCCAGGCCGTATGCGTGAAATGCGACCTGATTGGGGCATATCATTTTTTCCATGTCTGCTGTGCAGAAGATTATTGGTCAAAATAGTCAGAAAAACATGTTGGCGTGTGTAACAGCAGTAGTGGGGGCTCCCATCAGAATGGCTTCCTCCCTAGTCCTCCTAAACTCGGATTTAAATTTGGGAGCACTGGCACTACACATACCCACTACACCCACTCTAAATACTGTGTAAACCGCCTGTGCCACCAAAACCCAAGCTCTTCGATGGCATGGGTGGGCAGAATTTTTACTGGGCGAGTTTTTCCAATTCAACTCAACAATTCCACACGTGCACACCGTTAAATGCAACCAAATGTAAAAAGGACAGCATTGTCCTTTTCATCGTCGGCGTACTACGGTATGTAACGGAACATACCGTAATGTCTTTTGACATTTCAGATAAGAGGTTGAATGCTATGTCAGACGTACGGCTCATGTCTGGTGTGGGCGGTGGGGGTTTGTTCAGGGGCAGGTCTTGGTCCTTCGTTGAAGCCCCATCAACCTTTGAGACAGTTTGAAGAAGCCAACACAGAGAGTATTAATTAGACGGTTAAATAGGCCCTGAAAGCCGCCTGCGCTCACCGAGGATTAAGAGATTTATTTTTCCAGGCACCAGGAAACAGACCGATATGATATTCCACAACAATGGCAGCGTAATCACTTTGCCTCGGCCCCCTAATCTGCTCCCGTGTCTCACGTTAAGGGCTTGTTTTGTGTCTTTCATCTTAAAGTCAAGAGTTTTGTTGTTTGTCTGCCATGAACAGCTCTTGTGGGTGATTTTTACAACAGACAGAGGGGGGTGGGGGGGGGTAAGTGGATTGTGTTTGCAGGAGAAGACTATTGGTTACATGTGTCTGTGTCTTTTAAGACAGCTGATGTCAGAGCTATCATCCAACCTTATACAACAGGCCGTGTGAAAGGAGGGCCCAAAAGATCATTGGTGATCCACAAACAAGCGAAGCAGGTTCATGCAGGAGGACGCGAGACCTAGCGCGACTAGCAATCGTCATCACGTGTCAAGGCACACCCTCCTAATAGGGCGGGGTATAAAGCAGGGATCCCGGCTCCTGCGTTGCTTGTGCAACACAGATGCTCTCGGTCTCCTGCGGCCTCCACCTCCCCGGCCTCCTCCCTTTGTCTGGTTCTTCTTTTTCTTTCTCAGGGGGAATGCGGTCGCTGCTCTCTGCCCGGATGTCTCAGGAGACGGTGTCTCCGTTGGGTGCGGCAGGGAGACGCTGCGAGCACAACCATACGCCAAACCAAATATTACATGATGTATTGTATCATGTGGAATAAAGTATCAGTTAACAATCTACAGTCCTCCTTCCTGAACCCAACAACCGCAGTACCAAGGCTCTAAGACAGTTTATTATTTTATAATTTTTTACTAACCTCTTATATTGGCTCCAACTGGGCTGTCGGGATTATCCAATACTTTATTTTTGTTATTTTTTTACTCTTTGTATCCCTGGAAAATGATATAACAATAAACTTGACTATGATAGATTAATTGATGGATTGATTGAAATAAAGATGTTGCAGTGCTTTCAAAAGCCCATGTTGATCCTTCGTGAATGTTCCACAGAAGCATCTGACAAGTTGCATTTGGCAGAAGTGACAGATGTACAACAGTCTTTTCTAACAGTCCTTTACACACCGTGGGTTTTTCCATCAGTAGCGTGTAACGGTTGTTTGGCTTGTGAAGGTTTAATTAAGTTCTAAAGTTATTATTTGTGTGTTGGAGAAGTCGAGCATGGGAGGATTCAGTAGATCTTCTTTCCACTTCATGCTGTCGACATGTTGTCACCGGTCCAAACCCCCATGTAAACCACATGGGACCACAAGAACTGTCGCAAGAGAGACAGCGAGAAGAGAGAGAGAGAGAGAAGAGAGATAGCGAGAAGAGAGAGAGAGAAAGAGAGAGAGAGAGAAGAGAGAGAGAGAGACAGAGAGAGACAGAGAAAGAGAAAGAGAAGGAGAAAGAGTGAGAGAGTGAGAGAGTGAGAGAGAGTGAGAGAGAGAGAAGGAAAAGTAGACATGATAATTATTGACAACATGTAACACCTGTTCCCATTCCACATGGTTGCGACGTACTTTAAGCCTCCAGTGAAACATGCTGTTGGGTATCAAAAGACTTCACAGGAGACTTGTAGGAACACATTGAGTACTTGGCAGGGCCATTACGTCCCTTCTGTAATGTATACATAGGAAAAGACTGTATTGCAATGACTTCATCATGGAGCCCATCAAATTCACTTGATCACAGAGGATGGCTTAGTGTGTGTCCCTGGTCTGGATGACTAGTCTGAGCTGTGGCGAACATGCAAAGTGTGTGTACCCAATCGGAATCCTGCTTGCATCTACGGGAGGTTTTCCAGTACTCATTTGACTATTTCTTTTAATACCCATGGTACCCATATTTGCATGGGACCTGGTGGAAATGAGTGTTGTGAAATATAGCTGTGCCACAACCTATCAAACCTTTTGAAAATGCAAACATTGCCTGGCGATTGTGGCATGCCATCCAAAAGAAACGCTAATATTTGACACACAGTTATTAATATGTCGTTTTCACACCCAAGCGCAGATCACAACACAAGAGACAGCGGACTGATCCACGATCTGTAAAACAATTTGTGTGAGAGAAAAAGATGACAAGATGAAAATTCACAGAAAATACAGTTTGAAGCAAAGTGGTAATGAGTCAAAGCAGGGTACAATGTCATTTTAAAGCACTGGAATCCCCTAATTATAATAATAAGAGAGCAGTGTTTCTAAAATCAAGTGTTTTTTGTCAGAACCTTACCTCACTTAGCTGTTTTGGTAGCTTGTTCCTTTAGAGGAGAAAACGTCCTGTTTCAAACCCTTATTGTTTGTGGCGAATATTTGTCTGGCATATTGTTAGTGGAAATGCAGTAGGTTTAAATTGATTATAGGCAATCCATGACTCCATGTGCAGTGGCTGTCTTGTCATTGTAGCTTTGTTGTTTTCATGTCTTGTTGCTTTCACAGATTTTTATGTAATTTTGATGAAAAAAAGACAATGAAAATAAGTGAACCGTCCACCTTATAGGTTTCCAGCTATTCTATCAGAATGGCATATATTTTTAGGGATTACTCAGTCAAATGATTGGCAATATATTTTTTATTAATACTTCCATCTTCAAATTTGCACAGTTCCCTAACTATTATTTCCCCTCAATGCTAGCGAAGGACTCAAGATGAGATATCTTTCCTTGGAAGAGTGCAACAAAACAACTCAACAGTATTGTCAGTAACATTACGTATTCAGTTATTCTCTTTTTTCCCTGCATTGCTTGAGTGCATTTGAATATCGCCCAAGACTGTCACATTCACTTCAGGTGAGGAAAGAAGGAGAAATAAAACTAAATAATACGCTTTGGCAGCTATTGTACATTCTTACTGTCTTCTAAACAAATTTACAGCTACATTTTAGTGATATCTGTCGAATATTATTCACATCTAACAACTAGAATCACATTCATGGATTTACCACAACAGTTTTTTCGTTCAAATTAGGTTTGCAGGTGCTGGTGTGATGTGAAATCCTGTGGTGGCATTGTCTTTGCTCTTGAATGTATTTTGAATTTACCTTTGTGGAATATGGAACTGACAGGATATGTGTGGTTTTGTGTTATGTGTAGGGCATAATGGTATTGCATAGACAAAGCCATTTATATTCTTTCTTTCCTTTTTTCTTCCCTTTGTTATTTTTTCTTTCTCGCTCCATATATTTCCCTCTCAATCTCTTTCACCCACCCTCCCTTCCTTCCTTCCTCTCTCTCTTTCTCCCTAGCTCCCCTTATCTTGTGAAATGACTCCCATTGTTTAGGCAGTTACTCCTCCCTCTACAATTAAACATACAAAATCATCCTCAGCATATCAATTTGTGACTTCTACATCTATTAATTTGCCATAATTATTTCATTTTACATTTATCTGACTGTGGCATCACACAGATGGCGGGCTCACTAAATCCTGTTCCCCTGCCGATCAAAGGAAATAACGTTAATTGGATGCTTTTCAGCGCTAATTGTGCCCTCTGTTATAAATCGCATCATAGCTTTCCTGCAGGTCTTTGTCTGAATAGTCTTGACAGTTTTCTTGTTGATGATTGAAATTACCTCATTTGGAAATCCTATCATTAAAGCTGTTTAACAGTGGTGCCTTTTTTGTCCTGTGGTTGTTGAACAGAAAATATTTGCGATGATCTCTTTGACAAGTTTTCTGAGCGCATGGACTGAACATAAACGCCCCTGATGGAAGCTCAGATGATGAAAAACCCACCTGTATTTAAAGATCGGACAGAACTAGCTCATGTATGGCGTAATAATCACTAGAATGTCCCATGCCTCCCTCTGCTCGCCCGTTTGAAGAATAATGAAGTCAGGAGGCCATTGTCCTGCCACCACGCCCTCATTGAATGTCATTGTTGTCTTTTGCAGGCCAGTGGGAGGGTGATGCAAATGAGATTGCCCTTAGACCTCGAGTGTAAGACAGGCTGAATGAGGGAATAAACTTTGCACCGCGAAATAACACACGTCAAATCCAATCATCCTTCAGACCTGAGAAACGAGATCCCGTGTGTACGCGTGTGTTTGGACGCCCAACAGGCAGGAGAGAATCTGCAACGTGTCACGAGTTAACGTTCTTCTTAAATCATTGTTGACCACTGGGTCTTTTTGTTACTGCGCAGGCAGACAAAGTCAGGGAAATTGGATAGCCCCCCTCCCTTTGGGACATTGAACAGGACTCTACAGATTAAGACTTGTTGAAAGATGCCAGTTTAAAGAACACAGTCATGGCACTCTCCCCTCACGATGGTTTTAGGCAATTAACACAGTTATAGAAATAAAGGAAGATAATAGCTGGAGATTTGTAGGCCTATTGTGTATGTGTGCTTCATAGTACACCAGTATTTGAAAAATGATATGTTGATACAAGTAAAGTAAATACTACCATGCACTAAGACTTCCATTCAGAGTTATTTGCTTTTAAGGTGGAAAGTTTCTAAGCAGTTATAAAGTGGCAGTGGGTGAGAGCCCAAGGTAAGTAGCACTATTGTCTGTCACAACACCTTATTAGCCCTTTCCTCCAGTGTCCCAACTTCACCTTCCAGACTGCCTTAACACACAGCACCTGCTATCCATGGGATTCAACTGACCAAATACATGGTATGTGTAAGCTATTGACCGAAGGAGAACGCAGAACCGGGCTGTTCTAGAAGGAGGTGGCAGACGGGTGGTATGATGTGTGAGATTGTTCTGCTATTTAAAAGCTTCAGACCTCACTCCTGCTAACCGTATGGTGCTGGATGTGTGTGGTGTGTTGGGTATTTTATATCATGCTGAACTTACTATGTACACAGCAGCTTCGAATCAATGGGCCATCATTTTACAGAAAAAAACACAAACCTTACTTAACCGGTTTCAAGTGAGAAAATCCTCTGTCATAAGTTGATTGATCCGATGTCAAGCATGTTTACTCTGCAATTGAAGGAAAGAAGATATTGAGAGAGAGAAAAAATCAACATGATCAATATTCAGGTAAGGACAATCACACAGAGACACAGACACCCTCACAACAAAGGGGTTCGCTCGAGGGATTCTTGCCCCGAGGGGCTGTGAAGTTGAGAGGTTTGAAAAATGATTTCTTAAAAGGGTTGAAGTATAAACATTGGCTTAAGAGGAAGGCTGGCTTATTGTGGGTGAACTCTATTGGCAGCGTACGAAACAATGTAGCTTATAGTTGAGAGACTCACACAGGACTGATGCCAACACTCTAAATGGTTAAAGTGCCCTGAGTGCCAGTCTAGCTGGCACTGAGACAACTGGCACAGCAAGGTGCCCACTGAATTACATTACTGTCAGAGAGCAAATTACAAACCTCCAAGACTGTTTCCATTCAAATAAACGCCTTTATTTAGCCAGTCAAATAGAAGCGGCTACATTTTAATGGCTTTGATGGATTGTCTTTGGTTGTTATTTGAGGTTAAGGGCTGTTACCCTGTCATTTATGTCTTCAGAAGGTTTCCTATTGTCCTCTTTATAATTAAGGCTTTAAAATACAAACACATTGTCATCCACTTGAACGTTTCGTATTTTCTATTGTTGAAAAGGATCTATTTTCATGCTATTTCAGACTCGAAAGCCAAGGAGAATCTCGAGCTGTCTCACAAATATTCACATTCCGTTTATTTTCTTAACTTATTAGGCTCTGAGCCGGCAGCCATTTTGTGGTCTTCATTAGAGACTTGAAATAATTGGTAAGAATTTTCTTTCCGTGCCGTTCACATTAGAGCCTGTGGTCCACAGATGTCCGGACTCGGATCATTAAGCTTACAGGGTTGGCCTGGCGAGCTGAGCGGTCAACTGAAGCCTGCAGCTGTACTCTTGTGTGTGTATATATGCAGGTGTGTGTGTGTGTGTGTGTGTGCGTGTGTGTGACTGAGAGAGATCCACAGGTGCACAGCTCTGGTCCGGACGTAAAAGGAACATTAGCCTTGGGGCACGGAGGCAGGGAAGCAGAGAAGCAGGGGGAACTGTTTCAAATGCAAATGGCCCTCCCAACTCCACACAAAAACGCTCTCCATTGGTACAGCTTGTAAAATATAGCCCCCTGTGGTGACATTCAAAGAAGCACACATCATTTAGGGCCCCTGAAACTACTCTACTCTATCATGAAGAGTGAGCTCTCCCGAACAACAATAGTCAGCACAAAAACAATATCCTGTATGGAGAGCATGCTTGCCATGGCATACGCGTCGTGTGTTGTTGGTGGCTAGCTGTGATGCTAGCATTGTCTTGATGCACGCACCACAGCTAGCTGGCTAGCAAGCTTCAGTGGTTACTGGTGCTATGCTGATGTATCACTATGTTATGTAAGTGAGGCACAACTACAGACACTGTCTTCTGACTCACAGGAAACACTGAGAAAACACACTCTGTGGGAAGTCCTAGTCCATGTGTTTCTGCCATTACGCCTTCTAGACAGGTCCAAGAAATGTGTTGAAAACATTTAAGAGTCCCAGAGCAGATCCTGGATATACAGTAGATTACAACTGGGAAACTGTTTCAGTGGACATGGGTGGGATTGAAGGCTACACCGTCAAGGAAGTCCAAAACCAAGCAAAACATTTTCTGGAACTAAATATCATAAAATGTCAACCTTGTTTACAAAAGTAGTAGTTTGTTATTGTGTGTTGTGGCGTTAGCTAAAAAAAGTGTAGTTTTTGAAGCTTGTGTCAATTAGAATCCTTTACACAGCCCCAGACGCCAACATGTTTACAGCCACAAGTTTCTTTCAACATTAACTGCACACGCACATATCTAAACCAACCATAACTCCTAGACTAGCATAAGCAAGTCTTCAAAGGGAATGGCAACACTGGGAAATTAATATTGTGTCATTGCTGTGCCAGAGTAATGATGTTTAAACTCACAAGTCAAGTACACAGGCACTGAGTCAACCTAAAGGTTTTGACCCCTATCACGGCTCTTCACGACTGACACACTCTCTCTCTCTTTCACACATGCACACACAAAGCCAGAACAGCAGAAACACATCTTCGTTCTGGCAAGAGAGGACAAAGAAGGAAATGTTCAAATATTTTCTTTACGCCTCATGAATCATGTCTTGGCTACTAGGAAACAGGGGTCATATGTAGTTTGACGGCGCAAGTTGTTACCAAGCATCCCCAGGCAGATAGAGGTAGTAGTGTGTGTGTGTGCGAGAGAGAGAGAGAGAGAGAGAGAGAGAGAGAGAGTGAGTAAGTGTCTAAAGTACGTGTGTGCATCCAATATTACTACCCGTTGACCTTAAACAGAAATTTCAAAACCCTGATATCCAGTTCAGCATTTGAGCGTCATTCAACTACCGATCGATTTTCCCTCGGTTTGCTGAAATCTCGGAGAGGAGGACTTGAGGGACTGAGGGGGTGGGAGTCCGTCCCAGGATGAAACAGGAGGAAAAATGTTCCCCCTAATCATTGACAGATGAAGCTCCTTTTTCTGTCTCTTTAATCAAATGGGCGATGGTTAGACATGGACGGTTAGACCGATGATAGAGACTTCATTGTGTCGGTCTTGAATGAGCCATACAAGCCTGCTCTCCAAGAGAGAATCATGGGATCACTGGAAATGCATTCCTCTCTCCCTCTCGGAAGCTTTGTCTCTCTCAATGTCTCCTCCTCTCTCTCTCTCTCTCTCTCTCTCTCTCTCTCTCTCTCTCTCTTCTCTCTCTCTCTTTCTCTCTCTCTCTCTCGCTCCCTCTCTCTCCCTTCCTCCCTATCTCTTCCCCAGCATTATCTCTGTGTGAAATAGGGTGGGACCGTTATTTAATAAAATTTCATTTGCGAGGAAATCCTTTAGACTTAGTTAACTAGTTAATTACGGTTAAATACATTATCAAGTTGCCAGATAAATCTTTGTCCTCCGTTGAATTTTTGAGTTAAGGGCCTGTGTTTTGTGTGTGTGTTTTGGTGTGTGTTTTGGTGTGTGTAGCTGGTGTGTAGTCGTTCTGTGTAGACCTAGGATCTGTAGAGAGTTTGCGCATGTGAGTGTTGGCCACATGTGACCCCAAAACACACACAACTACACACACACTCAAACACAGACGGACCTCATAAGAGGACCACAGACAAGACAGGGTGGTATGCAACATTTGAACCTATAGATTAATATATAAGCTAGATAAGCTCTTATTGTTATTCCACACAGTGGAAGGCCAGGGTCACTGAGCAAGAGAGAGAGCAGATAGTTCTCTCTTCTCACAGGTGATGTGCAAACACTGCATGCACATGTCCGATGTGCCTAGCTGCAAACACCCTCTGAGGGGGGATCCAAACAGGGTATAAACAAAAACATATGAGTTTAAGCTGCCTTTCCAATCTACTTGTGTGGACGAGCCCCTGGGTGACTTGGGAGTTGTAGTTTGTACATACTGTACACAGCACACAGTTCTGGGGACATCCACAACCAGCTCAATTTGTATAGAAACAGGACATCAAAAGAGATTTTACAGGGGAACGAGACCCAGAGAGACAAGCTCTGTGTGGAACTGACACTGGCTCTCTCACTGAGCGAGAGAGACAACGAGAAAGGGACGGGAGTAAAAGAAAGACAGAAAGTGAGTGAGTGAGTTAGACCAACTGTAGAAAGAGCCAGACAGAGACACCTCTCCAGAGCGAAGATGAAGGACAGATAGATGGCTGCCACCATCTCTCACCGCTGTACAACGCGAAAGACAGTTGAAACATGACTCCTTTGTGGTTTCCAAGAAGCTAAATTTAAGTGTGAACATGTTCAGCCTGCAAACTACTTTCCGCACGCCTTCTTCTCTCCCCTCAGTCTCATGCCGGGTCACACACAGTCTCGCACAGAAGCAAATGTCACACTGATTAAGGGCTAAACTATTTGTTGACTGTCAAAGGAAAATAGAAAGCATCATGTGAGCAAGAGACGCAAAACAGTTTACCCAATCATTCACGTAAAGCTTTTATTTCAATGTAGACAGTGCTTGGTGTAAAAAAACAAACATACATTTACATATTGTAATCATTCCATTTGTATAGCCCTACAAGCAATGTCACAGAGGGCTTCACAGATGCCCATTGCCCCTAAATCAACCTAGGCCCCTCAAAGAAGAAGAAGAAAAAAGGGAAGAAATGTAGTGGGAGCAGTTCAGTGAGGGGTCCTTCCCCCAGAGACACTCGGTCACACAGAGAGGTGGCAGACCATTGGCTGAACACAATCATGCAGCAAGAGCAGAGATAACAAGTAAATTAAGATACAGTACAGCATCCACAGTGCTCCACATAGACGCCTCCAGTTCCGGCAGTGGTCTGAACTATAAGGTCACCACAACACCACAGGACAGCCCGTCACATGAAGGGGGAGGAGGAGGGGGTGGGGAGGGGGGGGTAGGGTAAGAAGAAAGTAGAAGGTCTTTGATCATATCAACCGTATTTGTTTGTTTAATTAGCCGAGCCTTGTTAAAACACGTTGTCCGATCTATAAACAAATTTGTCAGGATACAATTATTAAATGAAACAATTTACACATCTGACTTTTGGTGGATTCCGTTACTGTCAATATAGCGTGCTCCTGTATTTTAAAAGCTAAATGAGCTAAATGAATACATTTCATTTCAATACAAGTTATGATAATAATAAACTCAGAGGCAAGAAAAAAACTGTCATCGACAGAATGAAACGATGTGGTGAAATCAGCACAACAAGGCGTGTGCGTATCTGTGTGTTTTTCTGCCTGTCTTGTTAATGCGGCTCCTCAATCCCAGCATGCATAGCTCTGGGCCGACTGCATTCCACACGGTCAGATAAACACCGTCGGACATAATGCACTTGAAGTGCGTTCCCATAACTAAGCCAATCAAAGTGACACTGAGACTCATGTCACAAGCATTGGGCTCCCAACCTTCCGGAGCCTCTCTCAACGAGCAAGGAGGCTTAATGGTTTGCCGGATCAATATGTCATTCTGATTTTACGGCTGATATCAATGTCTGATGGCCGGTCCTGGCAGCGAATGACGGAGTGATAAGATAATCGGGGGTCAGATGGCTGAGCGGTTAGGGAATCGGGCTATTCATCAGAAGGTTGCCGGTTCGATTCCCGGGTTGCAAAATGACGTTATGTCCTTGGGCAAGGCCCTTCACCCTACTTGCCTCAGGGGAACGTGCCCTGTACTTACTGTAAGTTACTCTGGATAAGAGAGTCATTTAGTGTCTGCTAAATGACTAAATGTAAACGTAGATAATATCTTGAATGTTAAGAGGCTTATTCAAGAACACAGGGCTTTCCACCTCAGCAGGGGAAGGACTACAAAGGACTACAAAGGAGACACGTGCTTCCTGCTTGCAGCTCCAAGTCAACGAGATGCCATTTGACAGTCATCTTCTGGTTAGAAACTGAAGAAATCCAATCCAGACAGTTGACTCGGGCCTGTCTCGAGAGGAGACTGAGGTTCCACTACAGTCGCTGTTCCTCTGGAAGACTTGACAGTTTTACAGGTGTTAATCATTAACAGGAAAAAGATATTTGCAGTTATGCGTCTCCGGCTGAATGCGTACAGAATGTGCCCAAGGCTTTCTCTCAAACTCGAGGCACCAAAGTGTTAAAGGTAACGTGGAGGTGTGATGTCATTTACATGACAATAAAGCTGAGAAAAAAAATGCACATCAACCCATAAATGCATACAGGATTTCTGTTCTAAATGTACCAATTGACCTCAAATATTTCAAGGGGGCTCTGTCCAATAAATTTGCACTGTGTTCTACAATGACGATAAACATATGGAGAATGTTTTTTATGTGTTTCACGTGTTTTGCGTGGATATGGAAATGCCTCTGTGTGACAGCTGGTACCAAGCCACACAGATGTTTTAATCGTTATGTACACTGTGCTGACGAGAACCATGTTACAACATCATTTAAATCTTATCCCAATCTTATCTCAGATGATTGTTTAAACACTGTGTCTCTAATGCATGTTGAATTAGGCAATCACATGCGTTTAAGAGTGAGTGTGCGGACGGGAGGGGAGGCGGGGATATTAAGTGTTTCCACCAGCATTCAGGGGTTAAAGATCACGAGGTGCTTATGGGCATATTAGCTACTTGGTTATGATAAATTATGACTGCGTTGCCATGCCAACCCGCACACTACACTTTCCCCTTCCTTCCGAGTGCCGTAATGTTGAATTTAACGAACTCGTGGGGAGGTCAGATCGAGATAATAGCCCGCCGTCGACAGCCAACCAGCATGTCCGTACTCTCTACTAAAGAGAATGAAAGAGACACCAAAGGGGTAACTTAAACAAATTGGAAGACAATATCTCAGGGAAAAAATAGGCTACCGTTCTTGGGGACCGTCGGAGGCGGATCTGGGATGCTTCTCCAGGCTGCTCTCGGTGGCTGTCACCACTTATGTGACAATTAAAGGCTAGCAGCTGGATGCTGATTTGGGGGATCTGGAGAAACGAGCGTTGTGGACCGGCTCTGCCATTCCCCTGTGAGGCCATTAAGGCTGTGTACCGGCTGGCTGATTGGCAGGGTTAGAATGGTGGGGACTGCCGTGTTCTCAAGCTGAGAAGGGTCGGGGATGACAGAGAGAGACCGTGTGTGACAGACAGGCTGTGTGTGTGTGTGTGTGTGTGTGTGTGTGTGTGTGTGTGTGTGTGTGTGTGTGTGTGTGTGTGTGTGTGTGTGTGTGCGTGCGTGCGTGTGAGTGTGTGTCCCTCGGCCTGTCTGCTGAGAGAAAGGGAAAAGGGAAGATGGAGAGAGCATTCATGCATACACTCAAGCATGGGATGTGTCTGTGTCATTTTTGAGAGGGGAGGAGTGAAGCAGAGAGAGAGAGAGAGAGAGAGAGAGAGGAGAGAGAGAGAGGAGAGAGGAGAGAGAGAGAGAGAGAGGACCCTTCTTAACCTCCATCATTTTCTCCCTGGGCCTGTGAAACATTAGTGAAGACACTGAAGGTCTGGCTTCTGTTTCAGACCCTCTAATAGGGAAGATCCCACAGCAACCACTTGCTTACATGATACTGAACATACAAAACCTGGAGAGAGATGGGGGGAAGTTGAGCTTGCGCGACACAGAAAATAAGCCATATTTGAACATGTCTCAGCAGCTGCCTCCTTGTTAAGGTGATTTTTGGATACGCTCCATCCCATCGTGCTTTGGGAATATCGTGTGTGGCAAGTACACAAGAGGAGCGACGGGCAGTTGTGAGGCTGTCGTGTTCCTGCTGTGCCATGCCGTCGCTATGTCGTCTCCTTCCAGAGTTGAGGAGACGAGGCGGGGCCAAGCGGCCTCCTGCAGCGTCCAGGCGCCACCCACACTGGCCCCAAGGGAGCGCTGAGGATTCTGGGTAAAGCTGAGTCGCCCTACCATCCAGTATTTATGAAACGGTTCTCCACTTCAAAGATGCCGAGCTCTTTTCACACAAGCATAGCTCGCTTTTGTTGGAAGCACTTTCATTACAACATCCCTTCGGTTTAAATGTATAATAAGATTTGAATTGCCACATCTTCAGTTGTGATAGTTTTGAACTAGTACTACTTATATTGACCGCATTTTAATTCTGTGCTTAGGGATTGAGCGACTTCTCAACTATAGTATTTTGTGCGTGTGTTTATCTGTGGAACATTCTTACAAGGTACTGTATGTCCGTATGCTGGCATGTCTGTGTGTGTGTGTCTGTGTGTGTGTGTGTGCGTGCATGTCAGTGTGTGTGTGTGTGTGTTTGTGTGTGTGAGACGGGGAACTGGGGGCTCCCCTCTTTTACGATCACACATCCTGTGGCTGCCTATTAAAGTTCTGGCATTTTAACAGTCTCATTTGTCTCAAATGGTCTCTAATCCACACAGGGCAACAAGCACCCAGTATCCTGTTTGCCTCTCCTGACCTTTTGGAGTTGACATTGTCTCCTTTTTCTACCTACACAGGAAACTGGCACCCTTTCTCAAGAAGAGCTGGTATGGGTGTCTGTACGTGGGTGTATAATGCCGTCTGCTCAAACTGTCAACGTTTTACACAGAGCCTTCCCCAGCTCTTTATTTGTCTGTCTGTCTATCTGTCTGTCTGTCTGTCTGTCTGTCTGTCTGTCTGTCTGTCTGTCTGTCTGTCTGTCTGTCTGTCTGTCTGTCTGTCTGTCTGTCTGTCTGTCTGTCTGTCTGTCTGTCTGTCTGACTGACTCTGTCTGTCTGTCTGTCTGTCTGTCTGTCTGTCTGTCTGTCTGTCTGTCTGTCTGTCTGTCTGTCTGTCTGTCTGTCTGTCTGTCTGTCTGACTGACTGTCTGTCTGTCTGTCTGTCTGTCTGTCTGTCTGTCTGTCTGTCTGTCCTCCTGTAGGCCAAGTTCCCAGTCTGGTTGAATGTGTGTCCTCAGGGAGGATAGATCAGGGGGTCTCCAGTGTGTCTGGCCCAGCAGCCTTCCGGCCTTCTGGAACAGAGATGAGGCTGGGGTTTGGGCTGGGGTTTGGGCTGGGGCTGGGGCTGGGGCCAAGTCTTCGTCTATTTCTGTATTATTTGTTGCATTGATTATTAATGCAATGGCAAACAAACACAAACTGGAATGGGAGAGTGGGAGATTAACAAGCAAGCTGAGTTCTGCATTGCTGGGTGCAGCAGGGGTAATTTGTCTTACTGTTCCTGTCTAGGTGCAGAGACAAAGAAGAAAGGCTCTGGGTGGGACAGGGGCAGAGAGAACGGGAGGGGGAGGAGACCCCTACAGGGGTGAGGATTGGGGGAGAATAAAGGGAGGGGGAGGTATTGGTTTATTGACTGACTGTACAGCTGGCAGGCCTGTTGGATGAAAAGGGGGATGTTTCTCAAGAGTTGATTGCACATCTGAAGAACTGGAGGGTTTTTTTTGGTTGTGGGTTAGGGGGGTGCGCATACAGCTGGATTCTCCACACCAATGTAATGACTTGGCCTCTTCTCAATAGTATCATTACATTGTCTCTTCTAACATCTCCAAACACTGAACAATGTGGAAACATGTAACTTTCACGTTTGCCTAAAGGGCCCTGTCCCTTTAAGTGTTGTGATGGAGTGCGCTTCCCCTAATGTTCTAACTACTTGAGTCATACAGAGAGAGCCCTTCTGCTCCATTAACTCCACACAAACTGTTTGGTGTCAGTGGTGTCATAAAACGGTTCTACTGTTCCCGTCTCTTCTTCTCTTTTGAGTCTCTTTCTCTCTCACACTCTCTCCTTTTTGCGTTCTCTCGCTCTTTTGACTCGTGATTTATTGAGTTTGCTTCCCCCCATGAATTCTAATGCCTGTTCACAAAGCTCTCAGCTTTCAAGCGATTCAATATTTAGACTTCCATTGAAACCTCCTAAGTTTCTCTGATATTGCAGATCTGGCTCATTAAAATCAAATCAGTGTAATGTGGCATAATGTCAAATGTCTTGAATTGAAGATTCTGACAATACGGCCCTTTGAAATGTGTTTGCGGCTGATGCGGAATAGATTGGGTAGATATTGTTGATGTTTTACCAGGACGCCGTCTCTGATTATAACATTCAATAAACAACTGCAGAATCAGCCCCCTGTGGAGATGTCTGTCCACTTGGTGAATGGGTTTTCAGAGGGTCCTCTCGCTCTGTAATCAAGGCAACGTCTGTGTCCGATGGTGACTCGTTCACCAGGGGCTCGTGGCTCATCACAGAGTGACTAGTTACCGTGGAGATCTTTCACTGTCTGGGGGCTGTGTGGGTCTTTCTGACGCGCCGTGCTTCTCTCGTCTCCTCCACTCGTGTCCACTGTTCCCGGCTTCCTGGGTCGGTCTCTCCTCTTCTCCCTGTGTCGTGTGACGACGGGGAGATTTGGGGTCCTCTGCCACCGCGGGCCTTCACCTGAACGCCTCCACAGTACGCACACACGTCCCCTCTTGGCGCCGTGTCGAGTTTGCGTGCGTGCGTTCGCTGGTACTCCAGAGAGAGCTGGTAAAAGTGTAGCCCTTTACGCCAGGAGTCTGCTTGATGCGTGCCCTGCGGGTCGCTCGGGCGACCCAGGTTGTGCATGGGTCTATTGTTGGCAGCTGTAATGGAGGGTTAAGTTTCCAGGGGAAAGGTCGCGGGGTCAGGGACTCCCCCATCTCTTTTGAAACGCCACGTCCCACCAGCCCCCGGAGCGTTGTGTCAGGGGGCTCGGGGATTAATGACCTATGTTGAGTCCCAGATGCATCACAGGCACATGAGCACTAGGTTGAGTCCCAGATGTATCACAGGCACATGAACACTAGGTTGAGTCCCAGATGTATCACAGGCACATGAACACTATGTTGAGTCCCAGATACATCACAGGCACATGAACACTATGTTGAGTCCCAGATGTATCACAGGCACATGAACACTAGGTTGAGTCCCAGATGCATCACAGGCACATGAACACTATGTTGAGTCCCAGATACATCACAGGCACATGAACACTATGTTGAGTCCCAGATGTATCACAGGCACACGAACACTATGTTGAGTCCCAGATGTATCACAGGCACATGAACACAAACACATTCACAAACACACAGAAACACACATGACTATACGCACATGCTCCCAACACTGGGGAACACTTGGTTCAGTTGTTTGCAAGCACTTTCAAGAAAGCTCAGTAACCTCTTATAGATGCCTTTTGTCTGAATTACTTTTTAAAAGATTTGTTGGGAGGAGGTAGCTGAAATGTACAGCACATGTAAATACAAAACAAGCATACAATTTTTATTGAAAACCATGTGCAGTAGTGTGCTTGATTCAACTTTATAGGTACAAAAGACTGCACAATATACTCAAACCTTGCATATCTTGCACCCAAATAACACTCTGAAGGTATTGAGTTGAACCCTGCCTTGTTGAGACTGTATTTTGTGTTTTGTTGTTTTCTATTTAGCTGATCCTCATTCACTTTGTCTGTACCCTACGGAACACATTAACAAACGCTGTGGAACGTCACCCGCTCTTGAACATGCCCCTGTCCACCCCCTTTCAGGTATGTGACAGGTCAGGTCCAATCCTTAAAACCTCCTCCCAATGCTGGCTGGGGCACCTCCCGCTGGTCCCTGTCTGCCTCGCCGACCGCTGACTGGCTAAACTCTGGTGGCCATCTGCAGACCGTTAGCACGTCGGCAGACAGTAGGAAATGAGAGCAACCAAAGTATTATTCATGACTTTATGTAATTACTAACTGCTCACACTCCTTAAACGCACTGTGAAATAATACTTCTGTGTCCTCCATTCAATTCAAAACACGTTGTTGTCTACCACATGATGATATAACATGTTCTTGGGTTAGGGGCTGATGAGCATTAAACAGACACCCATAAAAGACTCATCAAATGACATCAAAAACAGGTGTGCAGAGCTGTATTTAACTGTAGACACAGTTTATTTGGTCTAATTTGAAATGCATATCACAGTGGGAATGTTCTGCTGTTGGCCAGAGGTGTTGTCTGGTGGGAGATGGTGAAAGGAGATGGTGAAGGGCCCTTAGTGATGTATGTTCCCTGCACTGTGTGGCTGTGACGGTCTGAGAGTTGGGTTTGAGTGGTGCCGGTCATTGTGGTTGCGTGCTTGAAGATTTGTTTTCTTTTTTTCTTGCTTTTCTCTATGAGGAAGTTGTACTACTTGTAATGTGAGGGCTAATTCGATGAGACACTGCAGTTAAAATGTCCTATCTGCCTTCAAACCTTTCCGAATTCTCAGGAGAAACATTTGTGAACGTCACCTGATCACGCAAACTAGCCAATCAACCTATTCCTTTTACACTGGTTGTCCATTGTGTTCTTGCACAACTACATGTTCTCAATCCATCAATCTGTTTCCTCGTCTCCGACATTAACACAGCTTAGAAATCTATAAATGTAAGTGTATAGTATCATTCTTATGACAGGTTTAAAACACAAGGACAGTCTGTTTTTCACCTTTGAAGACTGGAAGTCAATAAGACTTTACCACCCGGCACAGAAACCCAATCCACAGGGCCAGATGACGCTGGTAAGATTGGGGGTCACGGCTTTGGAGGGCTCGTCATGACCTCAGTCAGCGCTGAAGGGGACGTTCACAAATAGTTAAAAATAACCAGATGACGACCTTTGACCTCTCTGGGCTCAATGAAACAGCAGTGCCCTCTGGGCCTGAGAGGGCTTGAACACCTCTGTCATGGTCCGTGAGTAGACTACACACACACACGCACGTATGTCGAGACATTCAAACGTTAAATACATTCTCATTCGTGTGTAGTATACACTATAGTCCATGCACACGTGCAGTACTGTACATTGAAAAACACTGCGCTCACTTGAATGTGCATGCACATGCGCACAAATCTCCTCCTCGCTCTCTCTCTCTCTCCCCTTCCTCACTTCCTCCCCTCCTAACAGGTAATAAAGCCGTCCTGCTTTATTGAATCCTGCAGGCTCGTCTGGTGGGGAAACTGCCTGTCTCTTACATTTTATTGTGGCTTAAATTTAGAGAAAATAAACCATAACACAGAGGTTGCCTACTGACTCAGATAAGGAGCCAAACAAAACAATTAGCAGCACAGAGCAGCCATAAAATCCCATTACAGAGGGAGTGTGCGTGCAATATAGTGCGTACGAGCATGCGCGCGCGTGTCAGGCAGCAGCAGGATATGGTCGTACATTACGATTGGAATTAATTCGGATTTGCGGAGAACAAAAAATATCCTGCACCCTGACCTGAATTGATATGGGAATTGTATGTGCTAACATAGAAACATGGAAATCGGCGTACAGTTTATGACAGATGTGTGTTTTTACCGTTGCTGCCATCTGGCAGACATAAATATAAGCTATATGTAATATAAATATGAAGTAGTTTGTCCAAGAAACTGGCCTGCTCAAATCTCACAGGAGGAGTAGATCACGGTTAATAAATGAACGTCGACTGTTGCTGTGGGAAAAGTATGTGCCTGTCACTCAAAAGAACTCAACAAGTGTTGAAAGAGAAGGCAAGTACAGTTGAATTTGTTTCGAGTTGAATATGTATTGAATGATCATATTACGCTTAATTGTTGCATTCTTTTTATTTTCCGTCTTCTCCATCTTGCCGCTAGATAGAGTACGGTGTAAGGACACACTGTACATGACATTTGGCAGTCTTCAGGCCGCACAGAGGATATCATGGCATTTTTATCTGTGTTAACACATTTTCCTCATTTGTGTTGGCAGATGACGACTTTTACGGCGGATGCCAACTTGTGTGTCTGGCACTCTCACTGTGGCACCCTGCCCTCCTCTGCAGCCTGCCCAGTTTAGAGTGGCAAGGAGGGCCCTATCAATTCTACTGCCGGTGTGTTTCTGTGTGTGTCCTGACATCATCTGATTTACAATTGAAGCCTTTCAGGAACAATTAATCTCTTCCCATTGAAATGCATTAAAATGGCGCTGTTTATTTACACAAAATCGAGAATATCTTCTTCTGGTTATCATACCTCAATGGTTTTTCTAATATGCAAACATGTGCTAGCGAAATGAGTGGATCTAAGGAAATATATGCTGTATGAAAGCCAGTACCTTATTATTAACATGTCGTGTTGTGCAATAACAGCTTCCACAGATTCTAGGCTAACCTGAAATAAATTAGATTGGGAACTGGGCTTCTCCTCAAAACACACACACACACACATCAGCACACACACACACATCAGCACACACTTGCATTCTTGTTCTCTTTCTCTCCATCTCTGGCACACATCAACTCACCAATCTTCCCCAGATATCTTCTGTCTCGCTATTAGGTCAGACCTAATGGTCTCTGGACAAAATAGGATCTCTTTCACTCCACTCATTTACTTAAGGAATTGCATGCCAACCGCCCACAGTTAAACTGTTGTGCTCAGCACCATTCAGACAAATGTCTCTAGTTCAAATCAGGTCAAGAGTGAATAACATTAATTAAGACCGAAATCGATGCTTAAACGTAACCGTTGCTTCTTAGAGGAATAAGGTTGCTTTTAGGCTGTTTCTTAAAAGGAAAAATGTTGAGCAAATGACCTACAGAAATCCACAAGACACCTCAGACTAGATAGTCTCGTACTTGTCATACTGGAATTGCTGAATAAAGCTGTGGAATATCAAATGCTTAGTGGAAGCACTTTGAAAGATGCATCTTCCATCTCTTCCATGTTATATATATCAGATAAATTACACATGTAACCACAGACAGTTGATATGGATTGATTTAACGTTGACATTTTATAAGTACAAGTCTATTGGAAACCCAACACACACTATTCCAGTCCCAGACCCAAACAGCCCTAACCCCAAACCTAGCCCCACACCCAGGCTCAGCCAGTCCCAGCTCCAGAGACCTCCTGCCCCCCAAAAGTCTTTTTAACCAGTCCCGGCTCCGTCCCCACGTCCTCTGTCCTCAGCCCACCCTGAGCAGAGCTGCAGAGGGCATGCTCAGGGCCTGCTCCTGGGTGGTCCAACCCGAGCAACTTAGCTCCTCTGTTCGATATGGTCCCACGTGGAAGGGGAGAGAGGGAGACAAAGAGAAGAGGGCGCTCGTCCCCTGACCTGCCCACATGGCACCACCGCTGCTCAGCTGAAGACTGGAAGCTGCAGAGAGCGGACCGCTGCTCAACACTTTGTGTTGTTGCAGTATATCACAGCTTTGGATTGGGATCGAGATATATTACATATTACACCACAAACTAGGACAGATTCATCTATGCATTTTTCCACGGACACATATGAAATAATAGACATCCCTGTTTATTTCCACCTCATATCTGTAGGGTTCTCAAACCTCATTTAGACGGTCCTTTTTCAAAGCTATGTCACAAAGGGCTTCACCGTCGCCAACAGATCTGCACAAGCAACCAACTTCAACTCAGAGATAGGAAACAAGCCTTGAAAAGCCCTACTGTAACATCTGGCCCGAAGCCTGCTGAGCAGGTAACACTACACGAGGCTATGGGGATCAAGTTAAAAGCTGTGTGAGAAAAAAAGAACTCCAGGGGTTAAACTCTGGCAGCAAAGCAGAGGGAGAGTGTGTGTGTGTGCGTGCAGGCATGTGTGCCTTTGTCTGTGTGTGTTTGTGTATGTGTGTGTTTCTGAACTGCTGTATACATGTAATTATATGTGTGTGTGTGACAGATTCATTCACAGCAGGGCTGAACTTCCGCCACAGTGGATTTGGCTGTCTTCTCTCCCTTATGATGTTTTTATGACATCAGGAGGAGGCTGGTCTTTTTTTCTCGAGGCATAGCGCTAAACCTCAGGAATGCTCCAACAATTCATTTTGCCGGCCGCATTGCTGAGGTACGACACTTTGAAGAACCCCCTCATCCAAGTTCCACCGCCTACCACAACCACCCCCCCCCTCCCCCTCCCCCCAGCCCGCATATAACTCAAGTGAGCCACACATGAGGGTGGGAGAGGTCTTCGCTTCTTTCCGGAGTGTTCTAGGTAGAGGGGAGAAGGGCTGCTGGAAGAATGGGAGGGGAGAGGGGGTTCAGGCCATTCTGGAAGTCATTACTTGCCGTTGAAGTGAGACCCAGAGTGAGAGGCGTGAGTGCTTCATGGAGAGACAAACAGGACTGTCGTGACGCAGACACATTTTGACTGGGTGCATTCTGTCACACGGGTAAGGGATCGGGGGAGTGGGATCGCTCGCGACACGGTTGCTTTCAGCAAGAGGAAGGACTGTCCATGGTCCTTCATCTCAATACGTTTAAAACATGACGTTGTTTGATAAAACATGACAGAAAAACTCATTAAAAAGGTATACTTGATCACATTTAAAACGATTGTATATTTAAAGATGCCTTTGCAGAAAATACATTACTCTCAACCTGCAGTGTAAATACACCAATTACACTAACAAACATAGTCAAATGAACATAGGAACAAGTAAACGTTGCAATGAGGGCTAACCACCTGCAAAAACAATCAGTGTTGATTTATTTGGGTTGAGACCTTGGCTTCTAGTTAAGGAGTAGAAACGGGTTTTAGGGCAGTGGTTTAATGAAGATTACATATGTCATTACATGAAAGAGAGACTCCAGAATCCCATTAAGTAGTGTAGGGCAACATACATATTACATGAGTCCTACTAATAATACATTAGTTACGTGGACCACTTCATTTGAGGCCTGAACAGATTTAATTAGGTATGTGTCTTAGAGGTTAATTATTTTCTCTCTCTCTCTTTCTCATATTTCACTCACTCACCCCTCCCTTCCCCTCTCTTTCCCCTTATAACTCTCTCTTTCTCTTTGTCGTCTCTCTCTCTTCTCTCTCTCTCTCTCTCCACTATTTCCCCTCTGTTTCACTACCTCTCTCTCTCCTGTTTATATATTTTTATTTCCCCTTCTATGGCTCTGGTTCTCTCTCACTCTGCATCACATTATATCTATTTGCATTGAAAAGCGGAAGAAAATGTGTTTGTGTGTTTCTGTACAGTCAACACACACACACCTACACACACACACATACACACACACTCGACCACACAAAGGTAAGCTTTTATACATTGGTGTTTTAGGCTGACCTTACTCTAATTATAAACATAGTCTGAACCGCCTTGGGTTAATTGTGATGAATTAACATTGATGCAGATTAATTAGCCGTGGAAACACTTTGATCTCTCAAATAACCACCATATGATAGCAGGGTTTACATTCAGGCTGTTACTGCAATCTACTGTATGTTGAACATGTAATAGGAAGGTGACATTTATCGTGACTGAACCTCCCATTGCCAATGGGAAGTCTTTCTACTCTGTAGAAATGTTGCATTAAAGGAACTGTATGAAAAAAAGTGGAACTGTCCACTACAGTTTTTCTCAACCGCTAAGATTCTTTGACATTTTTTGTCAAGTCATTTTCACATTGTTTGGACACAAACTGCACATTTTAAGCACATTACTCAGATGAGAAAACAAGTCAAACTAAATTGGTCATTTGCTCTCAACTGATACAGAGGGAGCACTCCTATAACTGTACACCTCTTCTGACTGAGAGCAGAATAGTTGTTCATCAAGCCATCAGTCCTGATTCATTTACAGGTCATTCTCTTCCTTATTGCAAGGAGAGGGAAATGATCCAACGTGTTCATAAAAATATGCGTCTTGATCAACAAGAGTGAATGCAGTGTTATAAAACAGTCACGTTAGTTTGTTGTGTTTTATAGTATTTGTAACATACTGTACATGTAATACATGTCGGAGAAATTTCTTTTATGGTGTAATCCAGACAAGTATCAACAAATGACACAAATAAATAATAGAAGACAACCACAGTCACGTTTGATGTTTTTAAGGAGGTTGTTGATTTTGTGTCGTGTATTTTCAGAACAAGCAGCAAACCCTTCCCGTCTCGCAGAAGGACAAAGAGCCGTGAGCAGAAACACTCCCTGATTTGAAACCTCGGTGTGATTTCAGCCATGCTCGGCCCAGCTCCTCCCTCCCATCGCCCCTCTCCTCCTCCACGCCCCCCGTCCACCCGGCCATCCATTCCCCCGCTCTGCAGCTGAATGGTTTGGGCAGCGTCGGGCCCGAGTGACTCTCCTGTGGGGCTGACACAATGACACGGGAGCGGACACAGGAGCCACTGGCCCGGGCGCGTTGAAGAGGCTGCACAGCCGGGTGATTCAAAATCAATATCGCCACTGCTCTTTGGAGCTTTCCACCGGGGGCCCCTGGGTGTGAATTAGAGAGGGAGCCCCCCGAACTCCCGGTGTTAAGCCCTTCAAGTCACATGCAGTTTGTCAAGCTTTGTCAGGGGATACAAAAAGAATGAGGGAGAGTAAGAGAGAGAGAGAGAGAGAGAGAGAGAGAGAGAGAGAGAACGAGGAGAGAGAGAGAAGGAGGGTAGAGAGAGAGAGAGAGAGTAGAGAGCGAGAGCAGAGAGAGAGAGCATGTGTCTGGATGGAATGTATTGGTAATAATGGATGTGTTTGTGTCTGTGCGCATGTATATTTGTGTGTCTGTGTGTGTGTGTGTTCGTGTGTGTGGAGAGAGAGAGAGAGAGAGAGAAAGAGAGAGAGAAAGAGAGAGAGAGAGAGAGAGCTAGAGAGAGAAACGAGACGAGAGAGCAAAAAGTTGAGAGGGGACGTGCTGCAGAGCATTGCTGCCCCGTCACCATGGAGATGATGCTAGTTAGAGAGCGAGGAGGGCCCAGGGATAAGTGACAATACAAGGACTTAGCAGACTGAGCCCAGGAGCCGCGCTGAATTAATGAGATTTTTCACAGTTATTATTACCCTAGCTAGCTAGCGCACCGAGCCGGGAATGTGCTGCCTGCCACACAGACACACACACACACACACAGACACACACACACACACACACACACAGACACAAGCAGACACACATGCACACACACAATGTTTGACAACAAATTAGGGAGAACTCACCAATACCCTCCTTTGTAACACATCAGTGGAAGTGCATGACGTGTGCACACACACACAAACACACACACATGCCGACAGCACAGAACCACACAGCACAGCTCGACACAGTTAACATACAAACAAATTAACACACAGACAAAAATACAGCTCTTTGTTATCCAAGCCACCTCTTCAGGCTGTTGTTGGCTGTTGATAAAGTCATTATCTGTGTGTCTCCTACTTCTTTGCATCAGTTCTGGGACCAGCCTTAAAGCCATAAATAAGCTTCTAGCTCTGTGTGAGAGCACAAAGTGGAGACCAACTGTTCTCTAGATAAACAAATCTCAGAGTCAACAGTCCACAAAACCATCCCAGAAGAGCAAACTCGACATCCAACCTCAGTTATCATCCAGTACATATTATATTTACAAGAGTGGTTGGACACTCGTCAACTTATTGAGTGCTCGGATGAATAATTGAGTGGCTAAAATGGTTTGTTGTGTGTGTAAAGAAGCCAAACTTTTTGGAAAAGTAAATCATACAGAAATGGAGGAATGGAGGAGGACAAATTTACCACAAAGGCAAGTGAATGCCACGGTTGCCGCTTGCTTTGCCAACAGGAATGGATCAAATGTTAGCTCCTTTTTAATTGTGCACGCATACATTCCCATACCTACCAAAAACACTCAATCCCCTGCACACAAGCACAAGCGCACACACACACACACACACACACACACACTCAGATACATCACAGACTCTTGTCTCCATCTATTTCCATTTGGGAGCTGCTCTTGACACGGCAAATAGGGGGTTCTTTTAGCAGTGCTGACGGCACATGCCCCTTAGATGCTACTTAAGGCCAAAGGCCGTGACCCCTGTCACCATGGCAACATTGTCCTCAAAAAGAACATTCCCACAAGTATACGGTTACAAAAGCCAGGTTGTGCTGTTTTTTGAGAATCTTAGATCATATGATCTAAAATGCTGACTCTATATCACTAGTCAAGTCCTTCAAGCCTGTTTGTGGAGCACAGATCCATACCTGAAAGTTACGGCAATTTGCATTTTATTCTGAAGGGACAGAATAGGGGTTCAACAGAACCACTGATGTTAATGATGTTAATGTCAACATGCTGGATAGATGTTCAACATCATAGTAAGTGAGCAAACTGCAGTGGTGGTGTACTGTAGGATGTTACATGAGGCTAGAAAATGAGGGGCCAACAAGATCTATCTGCCTGTTTGTCTTCTTTATCTGTGATCCTGGCATGCTGGTGCCTGTGGTTGGCACGCTGGCGCTCCTCTACACACACACACACACACACACACACACACACACACACACACATACACACTCCCCCATGCACACACATACACGAAATCATGCGAACACACAAACACCAAACCAACGGTCCATGGGACCACAGACTGAAACCCTTGGAGAGGTTAACCACTCAAAAACAAACTACTGTGCTTCAGTTGAACCTGACGTTTTAACGGGGCCTTTTGTTCGCGTTTTTTGATTTCTTCACCGCTAAGTCATATCTGCCACCACGTGCAACCGGCAGAGCTACTGGAGCACAGTCCTGGAAGCCAACGGTCTTCATCTTCCTCTCAGCCTCTTGATTTTTGAAGTCTCAATTCAAGTCATCTCTCAGCATCTCCTTTGAGGACTCTGAGAAAGACGACCCCCCAAACCCCCAGGCAAGGTGAACCCCCGTGGCAGACTGGGGCAGACTGTGGCAGACTGTGGCAGACTGTGGCAGACTTCAACACGTAACAGCCCCCCTCGTGGCCTGTGTCTGGCAGGTCGACACCGTGTCCGCGCCTCGCGGTGCTACCTGGCGTGGGAGAGCAGGAAACAGGGGAGGAGGGGAGGCCCAGTGGGGCCCTCTCTCCCCCTCGCCAGACCCATTCCTCTCTCCCACTGGGCCCATCTGTTCATCTCGCTCACGGCCAGGGTGCTGGGAGCAGGGAGGAGGAGGAGGAGGACACACGTGCAGAGTGGACGGCCACGGAGACGCACACGGACGTACGAATGTACGAGACTCGCACACATCTATTCCCTCGGATTTTTCGAATAGAAGCAAGTTTCCCCATCAAATGTGCACACTGATTGTTTTAATGAGGATTTAAATGCACGCATACAGTAGCACTTTACAGTGAGGGAAGTCATGTTTCATGGAAACAAACTCAAGTCCGCTTGAGCAGCTCTCTGGTTCGAAGTGCCTCAGGACTATTGTTCAGTGTGAATGGGAAAGTAACTGGGACTGTGAATCTCTTCTGTCAATCATCTGTGTTTCCTGTCATTCAAGCTTGTTCAAATAGCATGATTTAGATAATCCCCTCCCTTGTCGCAGATAATCCCCTCCCTAGCTGTCTCTCATGTATCTCTGCTCTCTCATAGCTACTAGCTCTCGTCTCTCGTCTATCTCTCTCTCTCTCTCGCTCTCTCTCTCTCTCTCGTCTCTCTCTCTCTCCTCTCTCTCTCTCTCTCTTCTCTCTTTCTCTCTCTCTTTTTCTATTCCAGTCACAGCCTTAAAGAGTGGACAAGGTCAGCTGTGTTCTGGGAGAACAGTTCGTAACAGGGTGTGCCGTCTAAATCCATTAATGTATCTCGTCCAGCATGATCAGCAGTGCAGAGATCTGCAGATACTGTAAGCAAATTGAATCATTTAATTGAAAATGTTCCATCAGAGACTATTGTATTTTCAAAAAGACAGCGTCCATGAACGTGTGTTCTGCTTCTGCAACGCACTGACAAATAGTGTTTGTTCTTCCTGCTCAAGAAGCCAATCTGATGGACATTTTTCTCTCACGGCGACAGTTTCACCTTGCTCTGTCAGTCTCTGATCAACCAGGAATTCGATTTACGTCTATATCCCTGCTTCCCTTACTCTATCAGCTTTGGCCTATCAGCTACCAACACATCAAATATATCCAGCAACTATTTATTTTCAACTTTTGTCTCAAGTCCCAAGAAACCCTGCCTAATTCCAGCATAGGAACTCATTCGATATATCTGATTTAAAAAGTACCCACATCCTCATCTGACCATCATCTTTGAGGACATTTCAGGACATTTAAGAAGCACTTGGGCCATACTCTTCACCATGTCTTCACACACACACAGATGTCTTCACACACTGTTTCTGTGCCAGGCACCACATCAACTTGTCTGCAAGGCTTTCCCTTATCTCTCCCCAGTGGAGTGAAGCAGGGCTACTGAATCATTTAGTTCAGCCGCCTCAGATCAAATCTGGGAACCAAAAACCTTATTTACTAGCCGCAGTAAGTTGGTGCATTAGCAAAATATCACGGACGGAAACTTCCATAATCTCTGTTTTTCTGATTTACATCTGCCCTTCCTCACAACAACCAACCAGTATGGTTGTATATGGTTCCAGTATAACAAGGATAATAGTAACGGTGTCGCTAATGAATACACACCTCAACAGATGTTGCACTTTGGAGTGCGTGCGTGCGTGTGGGTGTATGTGTGTGTGTGTGTGTGAGTATGTGTGTGTGTATGTGTGTATGTGTGTGTGTGTGTGTGTGTGTGTGTGTGTGTGTGTGTGTGTGTGTGTGTGGTGTGTGTGTGTGTGTGTGTGTGTGTGTGTGTGTGTGTGTGTGTGTATGCGTGTGTATGTGTTTGTGTGTGTGTGTGTCAGGTGGACTGGCGGGGACTGGGGAGGAGAGAATAGATGTTCTGTAATTGGAGGTCTAGATAATCAGGCCATTTGTCGCTTGGCTATGGAAGAAAAAACGTTAGTCGCTGAGGTGATGGATTTTCACTCGCAAGTCTAAGCAGACCACGAGACCGGGGATAGGAACTGGAAATAGTCCATCGTGCTGGGGCCTCATGGGAGAGGGCCAACGTCTCCCTCCTGCAGACCCCATGAAATGAACCCCACACACTCATGTATACATTTTTAGTGCCCCTGGACAGAGACCAGGCCCACAGATGCACACACAGGGCTTCCATGCACAAACCCACATATTACCACTCCCTCCCATTCATCCTAGTGGAAAACCTGTGAACCGATGGTCTGTAAAGAAACAGTGATTGGAGCATGATGAGGCCTTTACATAGCATGCATTTAATGATACAGCGAGATTTCTGTCTGTGTGTGTGCGTGTACGTTGTGTGTGCAGGTATGGCCCCTAATGGCTATGTCCAGTCTCAACTTGACTCCTTGAGCCCTTGAGGAAAACGTGATCACAGAGCCCCCCACTTGCACGATTATGTCTCATTGGGTGTGTGTGCTTGTGTGTGTGTGTGTGTGTGTGTGTGTCTGTGTGTGTGTGTGTGTGTGTGTTGTTGTGTGTACGTATGTTCGAGGTGGCACTGTGGTTTGACATTTCTTCTCCAGAGTCATTGTAAACACAGGATGTGTGATGTGCACGGTTTTGCAAGGCCAGGGTTTATAAATATCTCACAAACACTTTCCAAAACAAGGGTCTGTGATGTGCCTGTGTTCCTCATGCTCGTCATTAGAGTAACACACAACTTAACGCCCCAGTTAGTGTTTATTTGTGGGTAAAACGACTAAATTCATATCGCAGATTGAGATTAACCCTGTTTTTATACAAGCAGCCTGATTACCATGTGAATGCATACCCGTGCACAGTTCCATTACTGAAGGTGTTTGAAGCTGTTTTGTGTGGAGATGCATTGTGTTGAATCTAACAACGTGCTGTGTAGACTAGTCGGCTGGAGGTGGAGGAGAGCTTCAAAGCCGTTAAGAGGAGCTTAGAATCCCACTCTGGGTTCACCCATTTGTTCTTGTTGTGGCAGTTCTAGCTCTAATTCTAACCTTCCAAAAATGTTTTCTAATGTATTTACAATATGTCAAACAGTGCCCATACCTAGTCAATGTGAAGAGTCTCTGTCTGTTTGTAATGGGAAATGTACAACCTTGGGAACACATTTAGAAAAGTTCAATGGTTTTTACACTTCTTATGTACAGGTATTAGTTAACATGATGTATGTGTGGTTGTGGGCGTGTGTATCTGATTAATGCACGAGGCAAAGAAATACTTTAAGAAAAGCCAGCATAATATGTGCGATTTGAACCTATTGTCACACACCCCCACACAGAGAGAGAGAGAGAGAGAGAGAGAGAGGAGAGAGAGAGAGAGAGAGAGAGAGAGAAAGACACCAAGTGAAACACAGAGCAATTCTAACTAACCCCATGACATTAAAGCCCAGTTAATTCTGTGAAATTATCTATACACTAGATCCAAAGATACAAGATGGGGCGGCAGGGGATTGAGATGGGGGGAGGGGAGGGGGGGAGGGGCGAGGGAGTAGTAATGTGGACTCATAGGCAGCAGATTAAGTGAATCTATTAGGGACAACCAATAAAAACATAACCCCTAACACTATTTAAACTGTTATCTTACATGGTATGAAAAGGGGGGTCATATAACAGAACATATATCAAACGACTAATTGAGGTGTAATGTAGGTAGGCTTTTATGTCTGCTCTGAGTAACAGCCATGGCGAGAGGTCATTAAACCACACCGTATGAAATGGATAAAATTAATTTTGTGTCTTCATTTATGGAGTATGAGCATGTATGAGCAATCATGCCTGCATGTGTGTGTGTGTGTGTCTGTTTCTGTGTCTATTTGTGTGTTTGCCCTTGTCTTGTTGAGGTGGAGACCCCATGCCCAACAGCTGGTTGAATGAGTTAAAATCAAATCAAATCAAACTTTATTTAAATGGCGCATTTCATACCAGGAGGCAACACAATGCGCTTCACTGAGGGGGAATAGGGGTGCAAATACTTATGTTTGACACTAATTTTCCGCAGTTACAGCCTCCCTTCTTTTCACGAGACTCTCTAATAGGAATCATGTCTCACTACCCCCAGAAAAGGTGACTATCTGGATGGGCCAACAGGATTACACCATCATTGGCAGAGAGACAATAGGAAACAAAATACGTTTGAATTAAATGTTCATCAGTGGACACCAAGAGTGTGAGAGGAAGGAAAGAGAGAGAGAACAGAAGGGAGTGTAGGTGGAGCGGAGGGAGGGAGAGAAAGAGTTGACTGAGTAAAACGTTGCTAAACAATCCTTCAGCTCAT